>VMDR010001223.1:0-139293 GCA_007922815.1 Macrotus californicus
CTACTTGTCATTTGTGAAGTTGGTGAAAAATAGAAAAATGCACGTGTTGCTGATGAGATACTTGGTATTAAGAACTGTTGTTTATTAATTTTTAGGTGTGATGGTTTCATATATGTCTCAAAAAGTCCTTATGTTTTGGAGATGCATCCTGAAATATTTGTGGGTGAAATGATCTGATTTCTAGGAGGATTTGCTTTAAAGTGACATGAGAGTGGGGGTGGGTGGGGATGTAGATGAATCGAGGTTGGTTATGATTTCGTAACTGTTGGAACTGGTGATGGGTACATGGGAACTCATTATACTGTTCTACTGTTCTTTATGTTTTAAATTCTCTATAATAAAAACACCTTTTAAAAAAGTATATGTTATATGTGGGATAGAGAAAATTTATCCCACTAAATGTACAGGGTCCAGCAGAAGTAAGGCCTGCTTAAGTGTGGTTGGTGGGGTAATAATATGGGTGCAATAGTTTATAGTTTTTAGTTTTAATTTGAACATTTCACCTAACATGTCACATGGTGTGCTTGAGTGTGATATTGTCATGTTACAGACATACAGACATAATTCCATACTTATGATTGTGTAATAAAACAAGGGCATTTTTTTGTGCTGGATCCTGCATAACACATATATTATCTGGGCTAGAAAGAATCGATTTAGAGGTACAAAAACAAGTTATCTGGATGAAAAGACACCATGCTTGCAAGGATGGTGAACACAGGGTCGATGAGGCTGCTGAGGCTCTAGAAGGCTCTCTGGAGGGAGGGCACATGGTCTGCTCCCACCATCAGGCTTTTGTCCCCCCAGGTGACCGTGGTCCGGAATTTGGAAGCCTATGGTCTGGACCCATGCGCAGTGGCTGCCGTCCTGCAGCAGCGATGTCAGGCTAGCACCACTGTCAGCCCTGCCCCTGGGGCCAGGGACAGCCTGCAGGTCCAGATCCAGGGAAACCAGGTCCACCACGTCGGCCGGCTGTTGCTGGGTGAGCATCCCCTCTGAAGAAGCAAAGCCATTGGTCCGGATGGCGAAAGTCTTCCCACCAACTCAACTCACTCTGGTTCTCATAACACCCCTATATATATGGCCATGTAGCTTTTACCAGCCAGCGAGAGGTGGAGCTAATGTTTGAACAGATGGATCCTTTGGCCCCAAGTTCAATGCTTCTTCCATCATCCTATTAGAGAACTTTTCTTTCTGGTCCTTCTCTTTTTATAAACATTTGTTGAGCACCCAAACTGCACTAGCACTTGGTGGGCTTTTTGCAGGTATGATTTCTCTTAATCACAATGATGCTACAGCACTGTAGATGAGCAAACTGAGAAAATCAACTATTGGGTGCTGCAGCTGGGCTCTGGACGTTGATTGGTCAGAATGCAGAGCCTAAGTTCTTCCAACCAACCCTGGGTCCTCAGTTCAAGCCACCTTCCACGTCTCTGCCCAAGTCAGCTTTCTAAAGCAAATGTGTTTATATCACTGTCCTCTAAAAAACTTTATGCCTCTTCAGTGCCTTCAGAATAAACTCCTAAGCTCAGAAATAAGACCGTCTCAGCCCGACCAGCCCCATCAAGCTCTTTGGCAGCTCCTCCATCCCCTCCCAGGCCTTGGCTTCACTGGACTCAGGATGGTGCCCAGACATAGGAACGCATCCATACTCGGATGCTCACCTCGTCTTCCTCCCCCAGCCCAAGTCTGCCTGAGCTGACCCTAAAGGCTCATTGGCCATCTCTGGGGTCACGGGAAGCCTGTCTCAGAGCATGCCCCATTTTTTTCTCTTTCCTAAAATTAGCACTTGACAAATTGCTAATGTAGCACTTTCCAATAGTGTTTGTATTTCTGATTAGTGTCTGCAGCTTGGCTAATGTTTTCTAATGTCTGAACTTCCTGCTGAGCATCTTCAGTCAGAGACCTTGCCTTTTTCATCCTTTTTTTTTCCATGCCTAGGGCCTGGCCTGTAGAAAATGCTCAGTAGGCAAATTTATTTTATGATCTAAGGCAGTACTCAGTAGCTGACTTGGAGAATTCAGCCTTTTGAAGTGAAGAGCTCTATATTAGGTGTGAGAAAAAATACGGAGGAAAATAGACAAATATATGACTGAACAGAGACACACAAATTCTCTCTCATGAGAAAGTTCTAAGTGCCTGAACTGCACCTAGCAAGTAGCGATCAGTGTGAAAATTACTGAAATGCACACGTCAGTTTTGAAGTATAAGAAGAAACACTTCATCCGAGGAGGCTTCCCAGGAGGCTTCCTGTAGGAGTTGAGTACGGACTGGCAGTAGAAGAGCAGACCCCGTGGTGGAGATTGCTTGAACAGAGGCTGACAACAGCAATGAGCACACAAGGGGGGCAGGGGAGGGCTAGGAGGGAGCTGTGTGGGTTGGGAGCCCATGGGGGTCAGAGCCAAGGAGGAACACTGTGAGACAGTGGGGGAGCTATGGGAGGGCAGGAGGGGGAAGCTCGTGCCCCACTGATGAGTTTCTGCTTTTTGGGTTGTAGAAGAGTATCAGCTTCCTCGAAAACACATCCAAGGCCTAGAAAAGGCCCCCAAACCTGCCAAGAAGAAGTGAGACTCTCGTTTCATTCACTCAAGCCAGTGGAAATCCAAGCTCTGGGCTGGTCATTTATAGGAGCATTTTCAGCTTTTGCAAATAAGAAATATATAATTCTTTACCAAAATAAATTTTTATTCTAATCTAAATCTGATTTCCCTCATTTCCTCCACTTAGCTAAAATGTACTAAACGTTCAAGCCGGAAGCCATTCTAAACCGACGGAAGAGGCTGTCGCTGCGTGCCTCCTTCATTCTCGTGGCGTCGGTGGTTGTAGCTCCTCCCCAGCTTTCGGGGCCAGGCAGCCCGTCCAGAGTTCAGGTGGGTGGGGCTTCCTGTTACTTCGAAGTCCCTCTGCCAGTAGTGCATAGCCTCTTGCTCATGTGTTCTTACTACCTGACCAACCGTCTAGCCCCCAAATCCTTCCCGTCTCCAAAGCGTTATTCACACAGAGAGCAGAAGCCAGCTGTTGTCAGTCAAGGCAAAAGCTGCAAGGATTGGCCCTGAACTGCAGCAACATTTAACCTAGACAGACATTCGAGACGATTACAGAACGTGAGGACGTGGGTTTCCGCCCAGTGACCCTTCCTCGTCGTCAGCACACTGCCACTAGCGGTGCCACACTGTGATGTGGCTTCACGATGACGGCTTCCTCACAGTGAGGGCTTATCCTCAAATGCTTTCTTTAGGCCCACACTTGGTGACCCTCATAACAGGGCTCATGGAAGGGTCTTTGATTGGTTTTCAGAGGGTCCCTGAACTCCCTAACATGGAATGCAAGATTTTGTTTGATAACTTTCCCAAGAGGTTACCAAGCTTCCGTCCAACTCCCCGTGGGGCCACCTGATGCCAAAAAGGTTCAGAGCCGCTGCTCTGGGCCCTGCTCAGGGCTTGGAAGTCACTTCCATGACCAGAGCTCTCCTGGCGCAACAGGAAGGAGTGAGGGCTGAGCTGATCGCCTTTGGAGTTCCCGGTTTTACCATAAGAAATAATTACACTTCCATTTACTTATTTTTTCCTTCTCATCTCACTTTTTAAAAGAAACTGAGATAAGAAAGACTTGAAAACGTTCACAACATATTCACACATTATCCCCCTGGGCTCGAAAAGAAAGGGGTGGGTATGAAACTGTGATGCCTCCTACCTCTGGCCAATGCCGAGAACGCGAGCAAACTTAATTTTACTAATCCTGTCTCTGCTGACCTGCACACCTGGAACTGAGAAAGAGACTTCCAGAAATCGACCCCAGACAAGATTATATCACAACAAAACCTTTGGGCACTTTGATCTGAGGGAGCATGGTATGTATAGAAGTAATGAAATACGGTCCTTATATGAATGCAAATAACGTGCTACTCTGTAAAAGTCTTTCACAAACACGATTTGTTTTGCACAATCTTGGAGGGATTGGAGGCACAGAGAAGCTGTGTCTTGCCTTGTTAATCCCTGCCAAAGTCACAGAGCCAGCACATGGTGGGCCTAGTCGTAAACGAGCATCCACTCAGCTGCGGGTTAACGCGGGTCCTGCTCCGACACATGCTCTCAAGACCTCAGCTCGCGTGGCTCCCCCAGTGATGGGCACACCTCTGCCTCGAGTCCTCTTCCTTCTCCTCCTCGTGACCACAAAGTTATGTGTAAGAAGGCAGGGGAGAGTTAGGCTGTGTGATGGACTTTTTTCTGTGTGCTAAACCAAAAAATCTCTATCAAAGCCAGATTTAGAACTTTGAACTCAATCTGATGTCGTAACCCAATGAGTCGGTGAAAAGCAGAAACTGGTTCATTTCTAGGTTTTGGCAAAATTATTGAAAGACTTCTTGGGGGCCTAGGAGGTGAACAAATGTTACAGCCGTGCCCCATTCTGGATAATCGTAAGGACGCGTATCGGACACTCTCTCCGACAGGGAGGCAGGGAGTGAGCTGAACGAGCGCTGAAGAGCCCCTGCAGCCCGAGGCCCCCGTTCGCTGCACTGTGTGTGGTCAGCACTGGAAGGCAGGCGAGAACTCCTGAATAACTTTTAGGTGGTTATTTCCATGGTTGCTGAGAGGTCCCTGTCATGGAAGTTAGATCATGCTAAAGTGAAGGGACCGTTTTGGTCACCTCACCTTTCCCTCTTCCTCCAGCTGACACCGTCTTAAACTTTCAACCATGTTTTATTGTTAAATACAAGCATGCCTTGGAGATATTGCAGGTTTGGTTCTAGACCACTACGATGAAGCAAGTATTGCAATAAAGTGAATTGTAATCTTGCTGGTAGAGGATTTTGCCTTTAATTTCTAAAAAACACAACATCTGTGAAACGCAATAAATCTAGGTAAGAAGTAGAAGGCACACACGTGGCCAACAGACATATGAAAAGATGCTCAACATCAGAGAGATGCAAGTCAAAACCACACTGAGGTAGCACCGCATACCTGTCAGAATGGCTACTATCTAAAAGTCAACAGCCCTGGCTGGTGTGGCCCAGTGGGCTGGGCTGCAAACCTAGAGGTCACCAGTTTGATTCCTGGTCAGGGCACAGGCCTGGGCTGCAGGCCAGGTCTGCGGTTTGGGGCGTGCGAGAGGCAACCAACCAATGTTCCTCTCCCTCGCTTTCTCCCCTCCCCTCTCTCTAAGAATAAAAACAAAAATGTCAACTAATAACGTGTTGGTGAGGAGGTAGAGAAAAGGGAACCTTCGTGCACTACTGGTGGGAATGTAGATTGGTGCGGCCAACCCATACTGTTCTCCAAAATGGCATAGACTTCCCTCAGAAAACTAAGAGTAGGACCTACCATAAGACCCAGCAATCGCACTTCTGGGTATTTAGCTGAAGAGAACAAAACCACTAACCTGAAAAGACACTGACGTCCCTGCATTTGCTGCAGCATATTATTTACAATGGCCAAGCACCTACGTGTCTGTCGACAGACACGTGGGTAAAGAAGATGTGATATAATGAAATCGTACATTTCCTTAGCCACAAAAAAGAACAAACTCCTGCCATTTGTGACAACATGGGTGGACCTAGAGGGTATCACGCTAAATGAAATCAGTCAAAGGCGAATACTGTAGATTTTACATAAACGTGAAATCCCTCCCCCAAAAATGAACAAACAAAACAGAAACGGACTCGTAGATACAGAGAGCAAACTAATGGCTAGCTGAGGGCAGGGGGTGGTGGATAGATGAAAAGGGTGAAGGGGAGTGGGGTGCAAACTTCCCGTCATAAAGTAGTAACTCACGGGGTGCACTGTGCAGCACAGGGGCTACAGAAAACAACACCACCGCAATGATTTTGCGTGGTCACAGGTGGCTGCGAGATTTACTGTATCACTCTGTAAAGGAATGTCAAATCACTGTGTTGTACGTCTGAAGCTAGTATGGTGTGTGTCAGCTGTACTTGAATTTTAAAAAAAGAATAAACCGGAAGCAGAAGGAAGAAACAAGAATGACTGCTTACCTCAGTAGCCTGTCATGAGTTTAATCATCCTTAGCTCCAGAAAGTGCCACCTCTTTTCCAAGTCAGCATCTTTATGTGATGAGCCCCTTTTCCTCACCTGCTCTGTGGGGATGCAGACCAGCCGGCCACCTGGGCAGCACCCTCCAGCCCACGTATTTGGACAGTTTTCTCAAGATTATTTGAACAGCAGTCTTCATGCCGTTTGCTGGCAAAAGAAAACCTGACTTCTGCCAAAGGATGTGTTTGTCTCGGCTCCCGCCCTCTGTCCCAGCTCCCGAGTTCCATGGGAGAGTCAAGTTCAAGGAAGGGGTCTCCAGTCTGAGTCATTTTTGCAACAAGCTTTTATTACTTTTTTTAAAACCCACATAAGAAAGACATTTAAAGAGGAAATACCCTCAAAACACACAACACGGGACAACAGGACAATAGAAGGCACTACTGACAGTCACACCCACCTCTGGAAAGGGAGGGATCCTTGATCCACAGTTTCCTGAGGCTTGGACCTCAGACCTGGTCCTGGGTCTAACTGTGCTTTACATAAAATCTGTGTTTTCCCATAATTTTCTTGTTTCATAAACACCTCTATCTCTTTTATATATAGCTATACACCTTTGTGGAATATATATGTACAGGACTTTATTCCTTCTCAAAAATAAAATAGCCCCCCCCCACCCCGTCAGAAGGAGGTTCTCAGCAGCATTCACAGCAGCCGCAGCAGGAGCTGTGCCTTCTATTACTGGAAGAGACATGCAGCATGGAGGAAAGGACTCTGCCCACTCCCTTCAACAGATGGCAGGGAGAGAGTCCAAGGGAGGGAAGTGATAAGGCTGAGCATGAGACGGTAGACCACCTGGGTCTTGTGGCTTAGACCTTTGCCGGCTGCGAGCCTGTCTTGCCTTTGCAGCTCTGAAGAAAGATGTGCAGTTTGCGTGGTGAAGGTCAGCGTTCCTACTCAGATCAGGGCAGTGCGCACTTGGCAAGCGTTGGGGAGGGGACTTCTGAGGCTACACAAAGACACTTAGGCTTGAACCAACCCAAGAGGAACTTGGGAAGGCAGAAGACGTAGAAGAAATGGTCTCTCGGAGGCTGGATTGAAAAACCTGCCCCGCTTTAAAAGTTCAAAGTCTTTCTCCCTCAGCACTGGAGTGTCTTTGCAGTCTTGCTCCTCGGTTGAGTTGTTTGGCTAGCTTACTTTTACGTGTGGACTGGAACAAGCAGCCAGGACAAATGGAGAGTCAGGAATCTGATCCATCCTGTTCATGTGGTTTGACATCACGTATGGGAATCAAAGCCCAGGCCCTTCGATGGGAGGAAGGTTTGACCCTGGCCCCACACTTAGAGGGAGGGCTCTTCCTGGCCTTGGCTCCCACACTGCCGCGCCCACTGCCTGGCAGGAACACACCAGCAGCAAAGCTGCCCATGAACTTGCCCTGCTTCTGTCTCTCTGGAAACAAAAAGGCACTGAGGTCAGTGGGGAGGCCAGCCCCACAGCTCGCTGAGCACAGTGCCCTGGGCTGCCCTGTGCTTCACAACACAAAGGACTCCAGGTCGACTGAGTTGGAGGTTCCCCCTCTGTAGTCAAGGCAGCTGCTCTGGCAGCACCTGGAGGTTCTGTAGTCCACCGGAGGAGAGAGACAGCGCCGGAGGCCCGGGGAAACCGTGGCAGCGGGGCCCTCCCCTGATCTCTGGCTGTGGGAAGGCTGGAAACAGCTTGGACGCATTTCTCCCTCCGCAAAGGTGTTTGGTTTTCTCTGACTGCCTGATTACCGTACTCAGCAGGAGACTTCGAAAATAGTAAGTAGCTGGTTTCCTTTTGGTGGAAACTCGAAGATGACAGCAGTATTAAATAAAGCTGTAACCTAAGAACAAACAATTGCTGACAAAGATGTGGCTAAGCACCACACACGTGCCTTTGAGCTCACATGAGCATGGGCTGGGGCGATGAGGGCCAGGCCCGGGCTGCAGCTTCTCTGGGAATCTCTGAGCCGAGCTCAGCTCTGGGGCTCCTGGCCTGAGCATCGGGGGGCCTGTGGGGCACAGCCTTTTACGAGCATTATCCCGCTTTCAGCAGCTTAGCTTGGACCCACTAAAGGAATGTGCTACCACTTTTGACTCATAAATAAAGGTTCTGCAGGTGGCAATTAAAGGAGAAATTGAAGAATAAAAGCCAGAGAAAGAACATATATCTCTAATCCATTTTTCCGTTCCTTTCCCAGCTGGTGTGAATGTTCCAATTTGGTGACGAGAGAGGCACCTATTTGGTTTGTGAAAGGCTTGCAGATAGCAAGGTCGTTCGTTCTTCACAGGAGTGCTGCTTGGCAGGCTGCAGGCCCGCAGTGCATGGAGGCGGGCAGGCCCCAGCCCTGCACGCACACGTGTCCCTCAAGGACTGTGCCGTGTCTGAGCCTGCTGGGCGAGCACAAACGCATCCGTCACAGGTGTCCTGAGGAAAAGTGTCCGTTGCAAAATAATAATTAATAATAAACAATAAATCCGTGGGCATTGGGAGCAGAGGAAGCAGGGCTGGTTAGCCAGGTTTGCCCTGGGACTCTCTCAAGGCGTCCTCCAGTTTCTGCCTGAACTTGTTGTATTTCTTCTGGACTTGTTGGATTTTGTCCTGCTCTTCTTTCTCCAGGATTGTTAGGAAGTTCTGGAGCTCGGGGATGGAGAAGGCATCCCACTGTGAAGCGAGGGGGAGACGCAGCGAGAAACAGAAGGAGACAGGGGATGGGTTAGAAGTCGCCCGACCTGAGAGGCCCTGCTGCCTCCAAGGCCACACATGGCTCATGGTCTGCTGCTGAACAGGCAGGCGCAGTGGCTAAAGCGTGGGCTTTCCACGTCACGTTAGCAACCAAGTGTCAAATCCTGGTAGCTTATGGCCAAGAGGTACTAGTCCCCAAGCCAATTATCCATATTGTTAATCAATAATCTTAAGTACTCTCTGTAGCCACTGAGATCTGAAGAGGGATGCTAGGGCCGCCTAGGGCCCTGGCAGGCCTGCTCCAGCTGTCTGCCTGGGTGATGGGAGGCTCCCAATGTGCAGACTCTCAGAATTTGGAGGAGAGCTTGGACTTGGGAGGCTGGGTTTTAGCCTGAGTGCATCCTGTGACCTTGAGCTCACCACTCCACCCTTCACAGCCTGTTTTCCCATCTGCCATGAAACGAAGGGAGCTACCATGGTCAGCAGAGCAGATAATGAGGGGACCTGCAAAGCTCTGCAGAGCCTCCTGGCCCAGGCCTGCCCGGACGGGATCTGGCCTCTCAGGTGGCCCAGGAGCTGAGGTCTTCAGGGACCACGGGTTCCGACTCCTAAATTCTTTGAGCACAAAGGAGTAGTAAGGTTTATGTGGTCCCCTCCCCACGCTGCATAAATGAGAAAACCAGCGTCCACAGAGGGGAGGCGCTGTAACCATGGTCACCAGGCCTGCGGCAGCAGCGCAGGAGTCAGAACCCAGGTCTCTAAATTCCCAGGCCCGTGAGCTTTCCTCTGGACCAGCAGGGTTCACACATTTTCAGTAGAAAACTTTTCCAAACAACCACAACTGCCTGGCTGAAGTGAGGAGAAGAGACAGGGTCCTACTTGCCCAGACCCCTCATATGTCCAAAGTGACCTCCCAGACTGCCCTTCCAAACCTTAGGCCTCCGCTGAATATCGTGTGACAAACACCCTGCTCTTGGTCACATGAGTCCAACTTCCAAGCATCTCAGGCCACTGGGAGCACCCATCTACTTTCAGCCCTGTTTGCACCACCAGACTGGACAGCTCCCCTTGGGGGAGTGTGGTCAATTTTTAAGAACCAGGGAGAGACAAAGGCTCAAAACTATCTATGCCCAGTGAAGCCCAGAAATGGCACCTACTGGGACCTCAGGCCACCCTGGAGTGAAACAACCCAGGCTGAACTGAAGGCATATTTGCCAGTGCCCTTCCATCCTGGGTTTTCAGAAATAAAGCACACAAACCCTGTCTTTCCACAGACCTTGCCAGAGCCAGGCCCCGACTTGCCACCCTAGGGTGCCAACAGTCTGGCTGACACACTGAACCTGGGCCAGCACTTGCCCCACCTCAACTTCCCCAAGTCATTCTCCTGCTGCACCTGCGCTGGGCAAATAGGACAGCGCCCACCAGCACCCACCCGACGGCTGTGTTTGTGTGGCAGCCAAGGGCCCCAGGCCTACCTCCACCTCTCCAGTCTCGTTCTCCTTTAGCACAAAGCTGAGGACATCAGTGTCGGGCCCAGCGAGTAAGCGCAGGTAGAGCGGGCAGTCAGTGATGGAGAGCTTCTGGAAAAGCACTGCAAACCAAGAGAGGGGGCTGGGAACTCGCCTGGGGAGATGGGTGGGGCTCTGCATGGGTGGGGCAGACTGGGCAGAGGTGGGGCAGCTATAGCACTGGATAGAGGTGTCCTTCCAACCTAAGGGGATGAGCCTGACAAGAATAAATAGGGGAACAGCCTTATCTCTGGTGCCTGCTCAGAGTTCAAAGCATGTTTCCATTCACGTCATCTCTCAAAAGATTAGGAGCAGGGGGGCAGGTCTCTCTCATCCCACAGGCTAGGAAGTGGGCGCCCCGGGTGTGGTTTTCCTGAAGTTGCATATGGAGCAAGGGGCACAGTGAATGGCATGGGCTCCCTGTCCGGCTTAGTCCAGAGTGCGTGCGTGGCCTTCCACAGGTCTGACGCCACATAGATGGCCTCACTGCAGTCCCCAGAGTGGGCCACCCTCCCCCTAGCCGGGTAGGTTGTGGGGGCAGAGGCAGAGTGGGAAGGTGGTGTCCTGGGGACTCACACACTCATACCTTGCCCATCCTTGTGTATCCGCTTGAAAAGTGCGAACTTCTGGGGATTGTCCACAACCATGAACTTCTTGAGCAGCCCCTGGATGACCTCGCTGACCGTGGTGGTGCTGCTGATATGTAGCTGCTTGATGGCATCAAGTGGCAGGTAGAAGGATGTCCGCTTGTCCGTGGTGGCTGCCAGGTTCACGTCCTTGATGGCGTCATAGATGGACTGGGGTCGGATCCCAGCAGGTACTGTCACCGGCCGCTGGAGTTTCAAATGCACTTTGATGAAGCCCGTGTAAGTGCCATCGTCACTCTGCCAGTGGGGGAGGCCACATGGGGTCAGGGCAGGTCTGTCCTGCAAATCCCACTTGCCACACGGGCAACTGCCCCAGGTCACACTAATTGCAGAGGCCTTTCCTAGCAGCACTGCCACCCCGGGCAGCCCGTCACCTGATTCCCTGAGTGCCTCCCTGCCTCTGTTGACCTGGGGTGCCCAGCAGGCCCTGAAGAGGCCCGCAGCATCTGGCTACCGGAGAGGACACTTGGGACACTTGGGGCTGCTGTGGCCTTTCCTCCAGAGACACTCCGGCCGCCTGCCCCAAAACCTGCCACCAGACAGATGCTCATCACCTTAGGTGAGTCCCCACTTTAAGGGGCAAGCTCTGGAGTGGCCTCTTTCCAAAACCCCACAGCCTGCAAGACTGACTTACACCCAGGCATATCTGTGACTGGATTTCCTGGGGCCGCACCTAGCTGAAGCCCCAAAGAGCAGTTGCTGCCAGCCACCAGCAGGGGGCAGGGCTCTCCTACTTTCTCCGCTCCTCCCCTACTCAGTGAAGATGGCCTTTCTGAACCTGGCACAAAGCTGGTGCTCCCCCACCCCCCACCCCCCGCCCCGAAGCTCCCCAGACACCGGCTGTACCTCTGCAGCCACCAAGAGGGGCTGTGAATGCCCCTTGTCCAGGGCTTCCTGGGGGCCAAGCGGTGCCAGGCCTTGGGTCATTGTCCATCATTTAATTCCCCAAGGGCACTAATATCTCCATTTTACCGTGAAACCCAGAGAAGTTAAGAAAATTCCCCAAAGTCCACAAGTGAAAAAGTGGAAGAGCCAGAGGCTGCATCTGCATCTTACTCTAAAGCCCATTCTATTTCTCTAAAGTCGGGGCCCTGACAGCCCAGGCTACCTGCCCTCCACAACCCCCGAGGCCTCCAGAGGCCAGAAGAAAGGGGCCGTCCAGGTGGGTAGCCCCAGAACCCAGAGGGACTGCAGAGAAGCTGGATGGGAAAGAAGCGTGGAGCAGGCGGGGTGTGAGGAGGCAGGAAGGGGGGGGGGCGCAGGTGGGCAGGCCCACTCACCAGCTTCATGCCCAGGCAGTTCTTCTCGAGGCTGTTGTAGCTGGCGATCTTCTGCTTGATCTCCTGCAGTGTGGGCGGACTCCGGGGCTCCTCGGCAGGTTTGCAGGCATTCTGGAAAAGACCCAGAAGTGAGGGTGGGTGTGCAGTGGTCCTCAGGTTCTCAGTGACCCGAGGGGAACGGCTGTCTGTGCCCTCCCGGAGGCCCCGGAGCCAGAAGTGAGCAGCAGCCCCACGCAGGGGCCTTGCACTGCAAGCAGGAGGCATCTATTTGCCAGACCTGGAGCTGCCACTGTCTGCTGCTGCGGCTTCCACTGCGGATGCAGGAGAAAAGGGCCCTCACCTGTGTGTGTCTGACTGTGGCCGCCAAGGCTGAGGGGGAGTAACGGGAAAAGACAGCAGTGGGAGATTCCGCAACTCAGAAACAGCCTTGTAAGCAGTGAAGAGCCCATTTGACTCCAAGGAAGAGTCTAAATATGCGTTTATGAGAGAAGTGTGGAAAAGATTACTCCCCTATGCCCTTTCCCTCTGATTGATTCCACTTTTAAAAACTTAAGGTTTAAAACTAATTAAAGTCAAGCCAGTGAGACTTAAAAAAGAACTGCATGGATTCACAGTGGGAACAGAGGCCTGGTCCCCGGGGGGGCCACGGTCTGCTCGTCTGTGAAATGGGAGCAATGCCGCTCCCTCGGGCTCGCAGTGGGAACAGCGTGGACGTGCCCAGCCACAGGCACTGATAATGAACCTGGCGGACCAGCAGCAGTGCATTTGCTGACAGGGGTTGCTATGGAGAAGATGCTTCTAGGTGCTGTGGGAGATGCACAGAAATGCCGGCCATGACCCGTCTCCTCAGGGATGCAACGAGACAGGTGGGACGACGGCGACGTAGAGCAATACCCGGCATGGGCTAACAGGAAGGACAGCAACTCTCCGAGACCCAGAGGTCCAAGGGCACAGGGCCACCAGTTCAGGCCCCACACCGCAGTAAGAAGTAAATATATTTGTCAAGAGAATGTGTGACATGGTGGGGGCAGGGGACCGCAGACCTCTACAGTGACTGAGGGGCAAACCTCCTCTCCTGGGACGGAAGGACACCGGCACCTGCTCAGCGCCCTCTGTGCGTGCCCTTGGGTGCACTATCTCATTCAGTCCCCATGAACCAAAAGTCTGCAAGTCAGCTTATTGTCCCATTTGACAGTGGACAGCTGAGACTCAGCGTCTGGTAACTTGCCTAAAGCCCTGCAGTCAGCGTGTGCAGAACTAAAGGAAAATTCCAGCTCTGCTCCATTGTGTTCTTCCTAAGACATTACAATTTCTTCTCCTCATCACTTCTGTGCCCTCACCCCCTTGGGGGAAAATAAAGGGAGAACGGAGCTGAGGAGATGGACGTCAATGCTCTTCGTACTGTGGAGGGGGGACCAGGGACGAATTCTGGGGTCTAAGCCACTCTGTCCCTCCGTCAATCCCCTGGATTTCTCTTGGGTTCATTGTCACTCGCCTTCCTGGTTTTGTCTCCATGTGGCCTGAGTGTGGCTGGGAGTGCAGGAGCCACAGTTTGGGGGAATAAATAAATAAATAAGTTGGTTGGTCAAGACCCACCCAGAATCTGCCTGATCTCAGAACTCTACCCGACTCAGGAAGGGTCAGGATTCTCGTTTGGCACAAGAGCAAACGGAGGCCAAGAGGAGCAGGTGACTGTGTTCTCTGGGCTGCCTGCCTAACACCTTCCAGCACCACCCGGTGGGTGTCTGGTCTGGTTGGGGAATTCACAGCCACCTGCCGTCACAGCAACACCCAGCCGAACACACCAGCACCCACAGCAGAGCCTGACCTGGCCGTCCTCCCCTCAGCAAGCGGGCTCGTGGGGGACACGTCACACTCAGCAGGGCGCCATTGCTTCCTGCTCTCACTTTCCAATCCCATGGGGCCGACACAATGTCAAGCTCTGTGGCCACCAAGAAGTGCTGGTGTGGCCTCCCAGCCCACAGTGTGGAGGTGAGTTGACGTCCCTTTTCTGTGACAGCATCTTCCCTTGGCCTGTTCTCCCTCTTGGCTCTTCCTCAGGGGTCCTGACAATAACAGCCCTGTGCTACGTGCTTTCACATGCCTAGTCACATGCCTACTACTAATTTTTTTCCTATTTTACAGATTACAAACTGAGGCTCAGAGAGGTTAAGAAACGTGCCCGAGTTCCTTAGGTTCTACTGCTAGTAAGTGGCTGAGTAGGGCCTAGAACCAAGTCCACCCAAGTCTGGAACCCATGTGCTTCTCAGTTCACTACGTGGCCTCCCTAGGATGGCCTCTTCTGCCGAAGGGGCTGGCCCCCCATAACGATCACTGAAGCCCCATGCCACAGGGCTATGATGAGCAGCAGCAAAACATGGCCTATAAATACCCTGTCCTGTGAAACCTGCGTCCAAGGTGCACTGGATCAGTGGGTCCAGCCCGGAGGCCTCAGGCCGCAGAGCACCACATCTCCTAAGAAGATGGCAAGGAGAAACTTCTAACCTCTGGAGTGAGATGCAGCTGCCAGGGTGTAGTGCCCACCCTTTTCCTATGTGGCCACTCAGGTCTCTGGAACTGGAACTTGATTCCATGGGAGACCACCCAAGGGGAAGCACTCCCCAGGGCGTCTCCTGTTTGCTTGAGGTGAGCAGCACTGACTTCATTCGCTGTCGATTTGTTAATCCAGGGACCTTCAAAATGGAGCTTCTCATGCCTTCCCTGGGCACAGCTCTGTGGGACCTGGCCTGACCCGCCTGCCCTCTGGGAGCTTCTGGTCAGAAGGTCCAATGTCTCACTAGTATTAAGCACTCGATTCTGTCTGTCTCTGAAGCATGCAGGCTGTTTTTCAAGAGTGAATAGCTTTCTCATACTCATCTACACAGAAGAGTTAAATGACGGAGCCCTGACCAGTGTGACTCAGTGGGTTGGGTGTTGTCCTGCAAAGCGGAAGGTTGCCAGTTCGATTCCTAGTCAAGGCACATGCCTGCGTTGCAGGTTTGGTCCTGGTCAGGGCATGTACAAGAGGCAACTATAGATGTTCCTCGCCCTCTTTTTCTTCCTCTTTTCCCCTCTCTAAAAATAAATAAAGTTTTAAAAAGTTAACTGATGGAAAGAAAACTCTAGAAGCTCTAGAAGCTCTCCTCTCATAGTTTGCGAATGTGCTACAGCCATTTCTCGGCAAGAACAGGTATCTGTGTCCTGGCTTTCAAAGGCCAGTGGTTCTAGGCCTGGTTCTGAACACAGCAAGGGTCAGGACTGCCTTAACCCACAGCTTCTTCCTCTTCCTGTTCCCCTTTCTTCCAGCAGAACACCCATCTCTTCTTCCCCGTTCCCACCACAAACCGGGGGAGTGACACAAGTGGCCACAGGCACCTCCTCAAGGACTGACTGACGCAGAAGACAGCTGTCCCGCCCTCACCACCTCATCTGGGAGTGCCAGGAGCCCCGTGTGGCCAACACATTTAACCTCACACCCTGGGATGTCAGCACCCAGGGCTGGGCTGGCTGCTGCCCACACCAGGTCTGGCAGACAAGGTCTGACTTGTGGACTGAATGAATCACCTCCCAAACAGGCCCGCCAATCCACCAGCCAGCCACAACCACAGGGCCCACTAACCCTCTTCCACACACTGGATGGTACGGAGTCTAGACCAGTGATTCTTAAACGTCGCTATACAAGCAGTCTCCTGGGGGGATCTGCAGAAACACAGTGCCTGAGCTCCACGCTGGAGATTTCACTGGTCTGGGGCACACCCTGGACACAGCGCTTTTAAAAAGTCTCCCAGGTGGTTCTGAGGCGCAGCCGTGTTTGAGGACTGGTGTGGACCCCTCGCAGGCAGCTTCCGGGCCCGAGGCCCCCATGCCGCTGCAGGCGCCCGCAGCTGCCCAGCGCCCCAAGGGCAGGCCTAAAAGGCAATGTCTGCTGTGTGGACGAAATCAACAACAGTGACCTGCGGACATCCTGGGGCCACGGCCCCAGTTTCTGCTCACCTGCCCGATTCTCTAGCCCTCAAAATGCAAGATCTGTTTCTGTCCACAGGCACAGAGGTAGGAACCAGGCAGAGAGAGTTTTGTTTCCTGGGGTGGCCCAAGATAGAGACAGAATGGGGAATTCACTCTGTTATGATTTAACAAACACAGGCTTTGGCCTGTGAGGTGTCTCTCCTTGGGGGTTTACACTTCTCAGTGCACCTGGCATAGAATTCACCTGCTCTGACTGAGCCCAGGCATTGGGAACAGATGGTTTCGCTGTTCCCAATACACCGGGCACGTCCATGGTGCTGGGGGGAAATGTCCTAAGCCACAGGTGGCAAACACAAGCCCACAGGCCAAATCCAGCCCGCCACCTTATTTAATCCGGCCTAGCACCATTTCTACCCAGTGGCAACGCCGAACTCTTGCTTAACTGTTAAGGAGTAGTTACATTTCTACAGTCCTAAAATTACATTCGGCCCTTTGAAGGCAACCGCAAGGCTGATGTGGCCCCTGGTGAAAATGAGTTTGACACCCTGCTCTAAGCCATAGAAAGGGCTGTGTCCTCTCTTAGCTCTCAAGGTTATTGGGGTACAGACACCTGAAGAGACTGGGTACTATGAGTTAGAGGTGCCTCCTGAGAGAGTGCTCCTCAAATTTTTCTATTAAGTACTCTTAACAGAAAATAAAAAGCACCATCCCCTGGCAGTCTGGGGCCTGTCTCCAAGCAAATGTCCCATAAATTGAATTTTACTTTATTTTAAGAAGAATGTAAACAAACACTGGCTAATTATGTGTTCGAATCAATGACATAGGTAAAGTCTTAATTTTGGTCACTGGGGAATGACCCGGTGATCTGAGAAGAGGTGCTGAGGGAACCCTGTGGCTCTGAGTCTCCCCAGGCTTGCACAAGACCGCCCGTGAAAGCCCCGGCAATGGGGCCTTAGGTGCGGAGCTGGCCGAGGAGACAGTGTCTGTCCCCGGTGCTGGAGCCCTCTGGTACATGTTTGCCCATTTTTCCTTGACCGAAATCACACAAACCTCATTTTTGCCAAATGTGCCTCTCTCCTGCTATCTGAACTTGTCAGCCTTTTCTTCCTGCTTTTGAAATATCATTCCTGTCTGCTCATCTCTAGTCCCTTCATCTGTCAAAGGTTCTCTGATCACTCTGGTTCTGAATTATAATGATGATCATCTTTATTGTTATTTACTGGCTAACTATGTGCCAGGCGCTGTCCTACTCACCACCAGTTTATGATGAATGTACCATTATCATGCCCATTTCACAGAAGCAGAAACTGAGCCCCAGCAAGGTCAAAACTAACTTACATCTAAAGGTAACACTGTACTACCTGGCACTTAAATATGCATCTATTTACATTAACTTCAAAGCACACCATCCATCTTGGTTTTTCTTCCCAACTAGACTGAAGCTCGTTAACTTACACTATATTTCTATTTCTTTTCTACGACTAGTGGCACTAAGCATTAAACAAATAATAAATACCTGCTCAAAAAACTTCAACAGTCCCCCATTGGCTACAGGGGAAAACATATACAGTGAGCCTTGGATTTCAACTCAGACTGAAATCTGCAGGAGGAGTACCTGTGCCTGTCTTGTCCACCTGGGATCCGGGAGCCCAGTTCCAGCTTGGCACAGAGGAGAAGCTCAGGTAATACCTGCGGGATGTTTGCATTCTGACCCCCATCACTAACTAAGTGGCCTTAAGAGAGTCAGAGAACCTCTTTGAGCCTGAGTTTCTTCACCTGTAAATTTGGGGTGAAAATCCTTTACTGCCTCATAGCACTGACGCAAAAGTAAAACAAAATGAGATCGTGGGCACAGAAGTGTTTCGGAAAAGATCAAACCCATCCAAAGGCATGTGCAGTTACTGTCGTTCCAGGCGTATGAAGTCCTAGCCCTGTGAGCACTTATTCTGGATTGGTCCAGGTGCCACAGAGCTTGTTCGCTCCATTCTCTACACTAGCGGTCGGCGAACGTTTTCTATACGGGGCCAGATAACATATATGAAGGTCTGTCTGGGAAAAGTCCAAACCACTGTTACTATAACAAGAACGGTTTGCGTGACGTCTCAGCAGGCCACACACCCTCTGTCACAGCCACTCAGCTCTGCCACGGTGGCACAAAGCAGCTGTAGGTGAGCGTGGCTGTGTTTCGGTGAAACCCTATTTATGGAATCTGGCCCCTGGGCAGCAGTTTGCTGCTCCGCTGCCCCGGTGGTTTATGCAGCTTCTCCTGCCTCGACTATGCAGCCCCCATCTCCACTAGCTCCATTTCCCCATTTGGTTTCCTGACGAGATCACACAGCAGTCTCCTCGTTCTCTGTTCTCCTAATATATTGTAGCCCTGACATTTTAGTGCCCAAATGCAGACAGGTATATACGGGTCTGTGCTGGTCTCTGCCTTTCTCCTGAATCATACTTCCGCCAAGAGCCCTGTTTCCTGTGTATTTCCTCATACCTCCAGTTGATGGGCCTATTTGTGATATCATTCTCACCTAATGGGCACTTTTCACAAGCAGACAAAGGCTTTATCATTTCATTGTAGTTCCGCCAACTCTCCTCCCTTATCCATTGAAGAGGCAACAAGCTAGCTGAGGAAGGGGTGCAGGTTGGGAATCTGTGCTCACTCACTGGCTCGGGGACTCACTCCCAAACACCAGCACCATGCCCTAAGCCTCAGATTCCTGTCATAGCAAAGCTGCAAATCACCACATGCCATGGACCTCTGCAGCTGCTTGCAAATGTTAAATCCACCACTGCCAGGACCTACAGATGTGCCTTTATAGCCTGTGTGGCTATAGGGAGCATCTAATTATATGCTGCCTTTTATTGTTTAATTATTGTTCCACACGTGTTAATACCATCTTCCGAATTAGATGCTCCCTGGAGGGAGAAAGACATGATGTCTGATGACTATGTTTCTTTTGTGCCCCCTTTGGGGCCTGGCTGAGCACTGGGTTCCTCTCCAAGGAGGAGTCAGATAAATACCTGTGGATTGGGTGGCAGGGAGAGGGAGGAGCAGCCTAGGTGATTCCCAGGCCAGAGCCCCGCCATGGACGTCAGTCAAGTGCAGGAGCACCTCCCACCAACCTACACCCCAAGAGGATGATGCTAAGACGGTGTGGGTGGCATGGGGCTGTGGGCTTTGGCTGGTGGCCAGCCCTATGGCTCAGCTCCTTGCAGTTTCCTGGTGAAAACAAATGCCAGTCCATCAAATGACCTGTGATCTCTGGGGAGCCACTTCCTCAGGGCCTGTTTCCTCATCTGTGAAATCATGAAGTAAGACCAGAGAAGCTCTATGGTCCCTTTGCTGCTTTAAGATTTCACATATAAGATAGGGTGGTTTCTTTCATCACTGCTTCCTCTTCTATTTCAGAGAATTGGGTGTGGGGCTGGGGGCCTCTTGGAGGGTAGCTGGGCTTGTCCGAATTGCAGTGATAACTGGTCTCAAACAGCACTAAGCACAGGTCCAACCTCTGCGACTCTGCCTGTCTCATGACTCATGACTTGCTCTCTCTGCTCATCAGCAACAGCCCATCTGAGCCGAGCTCAAGTAGGTCTGTGCCTTCTTAATGCATACAATTCAAGAAAACAAAACAAGAAGTCCCCCGAAAGCCATTCACCATGAGCCTTTGCCACATTTCCTCTTTCTTGGCTCTTAGCAACTCTGTCAGCAGCAATTTTCACTCCCCTCGGGTGGAAACATCTCCAGGCCTGTGGTAGGGAGAAGAACCTCAGGCCCTCAGGCATCTACAAGCATGAGAATGACCATCTGCAGGCACCTCCCACTCTGTCTGGTAGCCCAACAGCAGGGCTGACCCCAAACACCTGGCAGCTCTGGCAGGCCTGTCCTAAATAGGGACCTTTGAGAGAAGAAAGGGCAGGACCGGTCCAGGCTGCATCCAGAATGTCCAGACCACATTCAAGGCTCATGGGTCCCTCTGTGATGGGCTCAACCAGATGGGAAAGAGGAAGCCCCATGTAGCCTCACCTTGGGGCCCCCTCCCAAGTCTCAAAGGGCCGGTGCTCTGGATGGCTTTCCCAGCAGCCCTTGGCAGTGAAGCGGTGATTCCCATAGGTCCCTCTATGAATTGTCCAATGCCCCATATATAAGAGGGTGAGAAATTCCTGAACTGCGTTCTCCGATAGGTTATTTCCAACAGAGGAAGGAAGGAAAGGGCTTCAATATGGAGCCATCTGTCCAAGCACAACCACGTGGAATCTGAGCTGCTTCGGGGAAATGTAGGAGAGAAGCAGGGAAAATACAGGGGGTGGTATTTGAGAAAATGGAAAGAGACTGAAACCCCCAAAGATGGAAATGTAGAGCAGATGGTCAATGTAGACAGCCAGTCAACAGTAACTGATTGAATTGCCTGTGGGTTGAGGACTGTGAAAGGCACCTTGGGACATGAAAGCGAGGAGGTGGTCCCTGTCCTCAGGAGCCTGGGTTATCTGAGGAGGGAAGACAGATACACACATGGTGAAAAACCAAACAAGCACGGTACAGTTTGGCACTGAGCCCCAGTGGCATCCTAGGCAGCCCAGGTCAGCTCTGTGAGTATGGGTGTGATGTCAACGAACTTGCCAGGATGCCGGTGTGCCTGGGCAGTGTCCCTCACTCTTTTAGGTGACCATCTCAGTCTACAAGCCAGAGAAGGTAGTGGGGTGAGTCAGGACCAGGGAATAGTAGCTCCACGCAGGAGGCTGGGCGAGCCCTGTGGCTTTGGAGCCCTACAGTGCCTCATTATAATCATGAAGGTCACCAACAGCCAGGCTCTGCTCTCAGGGCTTCACAGTCACCATCTCATTTAATCCCCCCAAACACCAGGAGGGATGCATATTCTTACCTGGAGTCCCTGCTCTTCACCACTAGACCATGCTGCCCTGCACATCGGCTACAGGCTGGCCTTTGCCAGCCTTGCTCTTGATCTTCTGTGAACTTGGGCAAGTCGATCTCACTGAGACTAAGATTTCTTTGTGAAATGCAGATAACAAGGTCTTCTTTATATATTTGTAGAGATGAGATGAGACTGCACATTGGAAGTACTTAGCACAATGTCAGTAGAGAAGAAGCACTCAACAGGAGCTAGTGCTCCATTATCGTCAGTGGTCCTTTGTCCAGCAGCACAAAGGACAGTTTGTTGGTGGAGATGGACCCAATGTGGGAGGCCTCTTGCCTTACCCTTGAACCCTGACAGGTGTTTCAGCCAGGGCCACATTATGGCTCTCGTGGGTCCTAAGCATTTTGGTCTTCAGGGCCATGGGTCCCTTCCTCCATAAAAAGTTATTGTAAATTAACCCTGGCTAGTGTAGCTCAGTGGATTGAGGGTGGGCTGTGAATGAAGAGGTTGCTGGTTCGATTCCCAATCAGAGCACATGCCTGAGTAGCAAGCCAGGTCCCGAATAGGGAGCAAGCGAGAGGCAACCACACGCTGATGTTTCTCTTCCTCTCTTTCTCCCACTCATCCCCTCTCTCTAAAAATAAATAAATACAATCTTTAAAGAAATTATTGTAAATTATCTTTTATGACAGCATTGGTATAAAGATAAATATATTAATGTCATATATTGAAATACTTTCTTCAACCTAAAAGTTCATTTTTTCCTCCTGATTTTAAAGAAATTAAAGCCTTTTTTGTGGGCCCTTAGAATACTGTAGGACCCTGGCACTACACGCCAACTGTGACTCATGGATACGCTGGCAGGGCTTTCAGCTCTTGAGTCCCAAGTAGGGTGACCAGCTGTCCCAGTTTGCCTGGGACTACGAGTTTTCTCAAGATGCAGGACTTGCAGTGCTAAAATCAGTGCAACCCTGGGCAACTGGCACCTTTGATGGGACTCCCTCCCTCTCTTGTCCTCTCTGCTGTGGGCTCCAGGACACTGCTTGCTCTCCGTCTTCTGTAAAGCTGCACCCATGTTTCCCTGATACGTCCCCTTGCCTGGCTGTGGCCTGGACGGACCTGGCCTGGCTGCCTCTGCAGATGCGCACGTGTCCCTGCAGGTTGACTCCAGAGTAGAAGCTCCTGACAGAGGCTCCCCTCTTCCCTGAAGTAGCACCCAGCTCAGTGCCTGAGACACAGAAGGGGCTCATCAAAAATTTGCTTAGTGAATTGAATAAAAAAGAAAGAAGTAGTAAGTCATATACACACACACATGCAGTACACACCTGGACATGTGCGTACACACATGCATATGGGCACACCTGTCCCCACATAAAGAAATTAAAAGGTTTCAGTTGTATAAGGGTCCCAGCAGATTGTCATCCACAGCATCATCTACCACAGAGACAGTAACTAGAAACCAGAGGAGACTCCTGTCCTGACCATTTCTCAGAGCCTTCACGAAGCCCCCTTTTCAGATCACTGGTCCAACATGTAATCCAGTCGAATAGAGTGACAACGTCCACTCTACTCTGATGGCCACAGGCATTTTGGGGCATTTTCTCATGCCCTCCAGAGCTTCTTGGGCCTGAGGTCTTCCTTCAGGTTGATTTTCCTCACTGGCTTTCCATCTGAGGCCCTGTCCCCTCCCATAGGTGCATCTCCTTTCAGTCCCCTGACCCCTTAGTATGACCACTCAGCCTGAGATGTCCTTCTTATCTGAGAGAATGCCCCCATCTGGAAATGACACACCCTTTGGGGTTACGTCCCTCAGCCCTGCTTCTATCTACCATTAGTGGACCTTCCAACAATAGCTTATGCCTCAGTTACTTCAGCACTGATTTTATCCTCTGTCCAGTAGTGTTTGTTGTGTCCAAGCCCTCTCCCCCATTAGCCTGTGAGTTACCCCAAAGCCAGGGCTGTACCTTTTCCACCTCTCTGTTCCCAGAGCACCAGAACCAGAGCACTGAGGGAAGATGGTGGGTATGGTGAATGGGCCTCCATGTCTCGGCCCAGACTCCAGGCCCCCCTGAGGCTGCACTGAGCTCTTTCAGAATCAAATTAAAGAGGATTTCACTGCAAATCATTATGTCCAATGAGGAATCGATATCCCGAATGTATGAAGTACCCCTACAACTTAACAACAACAAAACAACCCAATTAGAAAATAGACAAGGGACTCAAATAGACATGTCTCCAAAGACACTCACACAGCCAATGAACACACGAAAAGGTGTTCAACATCACTAGTCACTGTGAAAATGCAAATCAAAGCCACACCTACTAGGATGGCTGCTAACAAAAACACAGAAAATAAATGTTGGTGAGGATATGGAGAAGTTGGAGCCTTATGCATTGTGGATGGACATGGAAAATGGAAGAGCTGCTGTGGAAAATAGCATGGCGATTCCTCAAAACATTAAACAAGAATCACCATATGAGTGGAATCAACAATTCCACTTCTGCGTATCTACCCAAAAGAAATGAAGGCAAG
Organism: Macrotus californicus; assembly: GCA_007922815.1. NCBI lineage: Eukaryota > Metazoa > Chordata > Mammalia > Chiroptera > Phyllostomidae > Macrotus > Macrotus californicus. Next base: position 23,499 of record VMDR010001223.1, read on the forward strand.
CATTCCAACTACTACGTGCACACTCACAGTCACGGCAGCGTCCTTCACAACAGCCAAAGGTGGGAGAGCCCACTGACGGATGGTGAATGAACAAAACGTGGCACATACATGCACTGGAATATTGTCCATCCATAGAAGGCAAGACATTCTGAGATCTACGATATGGGTGAACTTTGAAGACATCGTGCTGAGAGAGATAAGCAAGTCACAAAAAGACAGACACTTTACGATTCCACTTCTCTGAGGTTCCTACAGTAATCAGATTCAGAGACAGAAAGGAGAGGAGTGGTGGTTGGGGGCTCTGGGGAGGGGGGAGGAGCATGTTTAATGCGTACAGAGGTTCAGCTGGAGAAGATGGAAACGTTCTGAGACGGAGGCTGGTGCTGGTTGCGCAACAATGTGAATATGCTTAATGCCATGAACTGTACACTTAAAAATGATTAAAACAATACGTTTTTGTTATGTATATTTGTTACCATAAAAAAAGAAGATTCCAAGGTCAGGGGAACCCGCAGGCCATGTAACCAGCTGGTTCCATTTGGCTCTATAAAGTCAGGAGCTCCCCCTATTTTCTATACTCTAAGCAAGGGAGAGGTCAACCCCACTTCTAAGCAAGTTGGCCCCCCTCACACCAAGACCTCTGGAAGCAGGCTCTTTCCTAGACACCGGCTGCCCTCCTGCGAGGTGCACTGAGAAGAGCCCAGACACTGGGGATGATCCGGATAGAAGCCCAGTTTAGAGGGGCTGCTGTAGGTAGGTGCTTCCCAGGTGACTCTCCAGAGGGTGACTCAGAGACAAGAAGCCGAGCTCAGAGATCTGGGAGGGGCCTGGAGAGGAAATGGTCCGACCACCTACATTCTGAAGCAACCTGAGTCCTTAGGTGACTTAAGCTGCGGGGACTTTCCAGGTGCTCCAGATGCTCTCCCACCACTCTGTCTGCACCCCATGGCCAAGGAGCCACATCAGGCTTTCCAACCTCAACCACCCCTAGAGAAATGGATGCAAGAGCAAAAAGAAGATTTGGGGGAACACTGGACCTTGTGTCTTCTTTGTTCCACAGGTCAGAGTCGTGCTATGCCTTTGAAGTCATTGAGCTGGGAACTGGGGCTTGGCTTACCTTCAGAGTGGTCCGTCCCCACCCTCCAAATCCCTTCCTCGCCCTCACAAGGGGGGCTTCCTGCACGAGAATGCTTTGAGTACAGGCTCCTCAGCCTCACGTAGAATCCCATGTGCTCTGAGAGCCATAGAGTCAAACCCAGCAGAACCACTGGGCCACGAGAGAGGGGTGGCTTTAGGAGTCCAGCTCATGGGTTCTAAGTGTAGGACTTTCTTGCACTGGACAGGACATAGGTGTTATGACTGTCCAGCCCAGGTACACCCTGTCCCACCACCTGCTGGATCCAGCTCGGGCTGGAGCTCCCAGCAGGATAGGGTCATCGACACCATAAATGATTCAGATAACTCAGAGGTGGAGAGCTGCACATTGAGCCAGCGCCCAGTTCCCAGCTTGCCCACAGTGCCCACACTTGTAAGGAGGGGAGAGGCGGCTCAGGATTGGCGTCGGCAGCCAGAACACCAGCCGGAGCTGCCCCGCCAGAGGGATTGTGGTCCTTCTCGTCTCCCTCTGCCAGGAAGCCCCACCTGTGCCTGCAGCTCTGAGGGCTGGGGAGTTGCCAACAGCTGGGGCCTCTTCACCAGCCCACACATGTCCTCTCGTCACTGTGCTGCTTGTCCGATAACCGCCCCCCACCTGCCGCGCTGGTGCCTGGGGATTCATTGGTGATACCAAAACGTGTCTTAGTGTGTCCTCTCACTGTGTCCTCAAGGCTCAGGGGCAGGGACATTTGATTTCCTCCCTCTCCTGAAAGGTCTGGCAAAGTGCGCCACCCTCCTCGACTCTGAGAGGAGTCCTGCTGACGCAGGACAGCGTCTGGGGACAACTCTGGGCTTCACTGCTGGGGTGTGGGCTACTCGGGCAATTCTGGAAAGCGCTGTCGGAGAAGCAGGGCAGGTCAGGGGCCAGGAGCTCTGGCATGAGACTCCTGGGGCCCGAACCCTGGATCTGCCCTCACTGCTGTGTGACCCTGGACACTTTCCTTGACCCCTCCTGTGCCTCAGTTTCCTCATGGTTAACTGGAAACCATATTCAGTTGTGAGGATTAAATGAGTTTGTACGCACACAGCACTTAGCACAGGGCCTGGCCCACACGTCAAGGCCTGATGATCAATGATTACCGTCATGCATTTTAACTCTTTCCCAGCAGACCCCTGGCTCCCACCCGTTCTCTGTTCTGAGCACACAGCCTTATACCTCCACACCCTAATAATGAACCCTACCTCCCCACGTCGAATTCAACACCTATCTGCATTTTCCAAAACGTCTTTTATTACCCCAGGCCTGGGAGTTCTCCACGGGTCCTCACAACCAAATGTTGGGCCTTCCCTTAGCGCTCACTCTCCACTGGAGGGGCGAGCCTTCCCATTTTATGGAAGAAGGTGAGGCCTTGAGCAGCGAGCATGCTTCCTCAGGTCACGTGGAGTGAAGCCTTGGGTTCCCAGGCCAGTGTCTGGCTTACTGATTGATGTCCTGGGGCCCCTGAAAAGCACACCCCTGCCCGCTCCACCTGGGCCCACTGAGACGATCAACCTACTAGGATCATCAAACTGGGATCTTCACTTGCTCAGAATTAAACTGGCAAAGTAAGACAGAGGAGGAGTGTGTTGGTTCCTCCCCCTCCACCTGCCCCTGCCGAAGCCCAGAAGAAACCTGTCACAATAGGCTCTCCCATCTCCTCACCTGGGCCCCTCTGTACCAGCCCCGGGGGGCCTCAGCTGAGGAAGAACTAAGCCAACTCCTGCCAGCAGGTGCCAGGGTCTGGTTGCTTAGGGACCCAGCCCTGCCTACCCTCATCCCCCAGGGCAAACAGCTGAGCAATCACAGACAGGATGGGGGGGGGCTGCTTTATGTTTGGAAAGTAGTCCTTGCATTTTCTGCTCACTCAGTGAGATTTTTATTTTCACAGTTACTGGAAAAAACCATTGATTCTGCATCCAGAATCTTAACCAGCTTTCCCTTAAAACATTCCTGAGATCAGCTTTCATCCCTACTTTGTCCTGAAGCACTTGCCCATGTGTCCCCTGGGGTGGCTGCCTCTGAGGGCTGTTGTACTGAGAAAGAAGCCCCAAGCCCACTTCTCCTTTATCAAACGTGCATTAAGCACCTACCACGTGCCGGGGACACAGTGATGAACCAGATAGGGCCCCTTGCCCAGAAAATCACAGGCCGTCAAAATAAAGGAGAGGAGAGAAAGATGTGTGATATTTGGAGAGCAAAGAAGGGAGCACTCAAGTCATGAGCAGAAACGCTCTCTAAGCACCCCACTTCACCAGCGCCCACATTCTCCTCACAAGCCCCCACCTGCCCAGCCATGTGCGACTGTGCAGATTAAACATGCCTGCTGCTTCTCTATGTGTTCGGCCAACGGAGAGGCCCTGCCTCACGCTCTCATCCCAAGGCTAGTGCCCTGCAGACCCAGCTCCCACTTGTCAGCCACATCACAGCATAGGGGACAGTCCAACACCACTCTTCACGTGGGCGGAGAGGCTGGGGATGAGGATTCTGAGGGCCTCACGAACTGGAGGTTGGTGAAATGCCTACAACAGAGCATGGGGACCCAGATTTCCCAAAACAAAAACAGAAAAAAATGGCCTGGATTTCAGCATCAGGGAATTGGCTGAAAAACAGCTTCCTACAAAACAGGCCACCAGGGTTTGAGATGGGTAATTTGAGCTCATCTGGAGCCTTTCAAAACTCGATCTCACTCAGGATGCTATGTGGGTAGTGGAAAGAGTGTGTATTCTGAAGCTGGACAAATGTGGGTGGGGACCTCGCCCCTGGCTGAGCCCCCTGCACATAGTACTTCAGTGAATGTGCCAGCCTTTTGGCTTGATAGCAGCAGAAATTCTGCCACTGTGGTCTGCCTGGCATAAATGCTCTGCTGCCACCCTCCCTGCTGTTTTTTTTGCCAAGGATGGTAGCCCCACATGTAGCAGCAATGCAGCCAGCTGAAATCATGCTGCCTAGCACTCGGGCCAGGAAGGACTGGTAAGTGGGTCGAAGGAGGGTGGTGGCTATCAGCACAGCTTTGCTCCTCCGACTGCGATGGGTGACATGTAGGCTTGCTTGGAAACGAGAATGGCTGTGATGACCCCTACTAGCCTCCTCCAGCTCCAGGACTCAGCTTTTCAGCAGTTCAGTTAATCTCCTGTACGCCTCCCTGTGGCTGCTGCAGCTGTGTCGCTGTCTATTGCTGCCAGCCTGTCCCCAGCCCCTCGTAACCTGCTCATACCTGAACACCTGAAATCAAGGAGCCAGCCCCTCCAACTTCCCTGTCTGGGGAGCTGCCACCCTGTCCTGAGGAGAGCCACGTGGCCGCAGGGTAAATGCAGTTTCTTCCTCCTGCTGTCCCTCTGCCTAGGGGCCCGGATCCCAATACTTCATGGGTGGGAGAGGGGAGGGACGAGGGTGTATGGCATAGTGTGGTGGGCACCATGCAGTCTTTAAGTGTGGAAACCATGCTTTACCCACCTCTGTGTCCCCCAGCTCTGGTGCTCAGTGCCATAAGAAAGTGAGAAACACAATGTTCTGATTGAGGCTGGGTGTCACAGGGTTTTGGATGTTATATAAAGAGCAGGAACCACATGGGGGCTTTGCTCTGGAAGCGCAGAAACAGCTCTGCAGGCTTCGGGATACCAGGATGACATGCCCCTGGCAGCAGCGTGCAGGGCACAGAGAAGAGGTAAGCAGATGGAAATTGGCTGCGTGACCTCCTGGAGCATTTGGTGAGAAGCAACAAGCACCCACCCCAGAGCAGGGTGGGGGCAGAAAGGAGGAGCCTGACACCTGCAATACTGTGGAGGCAGAGCCCTGAGCAGCAGACTGGAAAGGAGGAGGGGAGACCTTGAGGTCTTGAAGGTGGGCCACTAGGACGGTGGGGCTAAGGCAGGGTGAGAAATCAGCCATCGGGCAGACTATGAGCTGGTTCAAGACATTAAATTTTAGGTATCTGAGGGGCAAGTGAGACCTCTAATAGGCTACTGAAAATGTCCTAGAGCCAGGAAGTGAGATGGCTGGGTCACATAAGCTGGGGAGAGGTAAGAAGAGAGTAGACACGGGCCAGGACAGCACCACGGACAGAAGCCACAGGCTCAGTGGTTCGAGCCTGACATTTTCTGCCACTACAGCTCCCTCTTCCTCCTGGTCCTGAACTCGAATATTCCTGACCTTAGCAAATTCCTCTGGTCCCCATGGAACCTATCAGGCCAGGCCTGGGGCCCCATGCTCTTTTATGGGTAGACTGAGCCATCTCAAAGAGGACACCGAGGCCCTGGGTGATGACAAATCTGGATCCTCCACACAGGAAGATCCCAAAGCCAGAGAGTGCACAGGTGTGGGTCGAGAGTAGAAGAAAGATGGGAGCCAGTTGGATCCAGAGTCCCATCTGACGGTGTCAACTAAGAGCTGGAATTTAGGGCTTGATCTCAGCGTGTCATCTTTCTTCCATTCTCCCTGAACCACTTAGGCAGGTGGCTGTTTTTCATGCCTGAAGCTGTCCCAGGAATTGCTTTGTAAGGAAAAGCCAGCAGAGTCAGGATAAGTGAAGAAAGATGGGTGGCTGGGATGGGAGGAATCTCAACATGGTAGTGAGGGTGTCCCAGTTAAGTCCCAGGTAGTCCTGAAGACAGGACTCTCGGTAGCCACTCAGGTCCTCCTCCTGGCCCCACCCTAGGGAGGTCCTTACCCTTTACAGAACTTGGGGGTCAGTGCCTAAAATCCCTCCATGCCCATGAGAAACGGGGAAGAAGGATCTGCTCCCGTGAAAAGTGACGAGGGACTTTCAGTTAAGGAAGAAAACAACAGGCTCATGTCACCTGTGTTCTTGCTGACAGGACAAGAGGAAGCAACTGAGCCCAGAAGGTGGCCACAGCCCCACAGTTATCAGCTGGAGCTGGGATGAGAAGCCAGGGCTTGGCCGCCAGCTCTGTGCCACTCCCATCACAGCATACACCAGTCACGACCACCGTGGTCAGCACGTTACCACGGGGTGGGGGCGAAGGGGACACTTCTGAGCAGGAACCTGGGAGCCCCAAGTACTCAGTTCTGTCTCTGTTCAGCTGTGTGACCAGAAACAAATCCTTTTACCTCTGGGCTTCAGTTTCCAGCCCAGGAACCTCTCTGGAATCTGTGGTAAATGCTCGTCTTCTGTTCCAGTGGAAGCAATCAGTCCGTTAGCAAACATTTCCTGCACAGTTGGTCCCTAGACTTCAGTCTATGTGAGAACCTCCTGCGGGGCATATTTTAAAAAGCGGATTTGAGGGTCCTACCTCCAAACATTCAGGAGCCAGTAAGTCTGGGGTGGGGCCCCTGCATCTCCACTTTCAGAAAGTGGTCCAAAGGCTGGTTCCCATGCGGTGGCAGCACCAAAGGCTTCAGGTGCCACAGAGGAACCAGGGAAGTGCTGAGCAAGGAAAAGCATGGTTTTCGAGGAGTTCCCAGGGTACTCAGGGGAGACAAGACCCCATTCCAGGAACGGCACATCCTCAGTGACAGATGAAGGACAGGTACAAGGTCAAAGAGACAGAGACTATTACCCTTCACCGAGAAAGTACCAGCAGCACTTCCAAAGGTGGCTGGCTGGCAGAGAAGGAGGCAGGAGGATTCGTGACAGAGACAGCTAAAGGCTCACCACAACCAGCTTCCTGGTCCACCTGGGCTCACAGCTGTACTTCATTTCCCAACCTCCACTGTGGTTAGCTGTGGCCATGTGACTGAGGTCTGGCCAATGGCATGTGGGTGTAAAAAACACACCGTTTCCGGGCCCAGGGGCAGAATTTCCCATGTGTTATTGTGGGTCCCCACCTGCCAACGTAACTTTACTTAAAGGAGAAATACACTTGATTATGTTCAACAACTGAAAAACAGGGGTTGTTTGATACTAGTTAGTCCATTCAGATTACACAGGATGCAAGCATTTGGCCTGAACTAGCCAGTACTTGGACCTGAAGGGGATGCGGGTTCTGTCTGATCTCACAGGGCCGGCCATCTCTGCAGAGAAGAGCAGCACTGGCAAGGACCAGAGAAAGCAGGAGGGGAGTGCAGACCACAGCCTGAAGGGGAGATGTCGGGTGTCATGAAAAGTCTTTTGAGGTCAGTCTTGGGCTGTGGAGGCTTCTGAGATGATAGCACATAAAAACGTAGTTAACTGGTCCACAGGTTCTGAAGATTTTTATTTTATTTTTATTGTTCCAATTTGGAACTTATTTTTAGAGTTATTTTCTTTTCTCACATGCCAAGAAGGTCAGGGCCAGGTGCTATGCCTGAGGCTTGGCATGCTGCTGCTGGCACCAAGGTGGGGATTTCCCTGGCTGGACCCAGCGCGGGCAAGCTTGGCCAATGTCCCTGATTGCCACAGAGGCCCTGTCCAGGGAGGGGCCGACTGGCCAGGCAAGAGAAAATGGGACAAGTGCAGGAATGGAACCAGAGTGGCTTGGTACTCTGCCCTCTGAGACCCCTTCCTCTTTGCACCTTCCTTGAATTCTGCAGTGGAGTCAGCACAGAGCAGAGAAAGTCTCGGGGCGGGGGATGGAGGGTGGGGCGTGCTCTGCACATGCAGAAGTGTGACATTTAACCAGCCATGAGGTCGGCCTTCTATTCTCTGTATCCACAAAGAAAGCACACACAGGGTGGATCTCTGGCAAGTGGCATTTTAGGGCAGGCAGCAAGAAGAACTTTTAAGTGATTCGAGTCTTAAGACTCTGGAGATGATGGCAGGGGCCCCTGCTAGTGTTAAATGTAGGACCAGTGTCCCTTTGGCCAGTGTGTCTATGGAATGGGGGGTGGAAGGGGCCCTTTGACCACTTTCCTGGCCTGAGGTTATTTGGATCTTTGCATTTTTACAAGATTCCGAGAGCACAAGCACTGCAGTTTGTCCCAGTCACTCACTGAGTAAAGAGGACCCAGACGAGCACTTGACAAGGAGTCCAGGAGGTGTACCAGTGTTGGCTCCACCCAACCAGATATGTGGCCTGACGAGGTCCTCCCTACTCTCTGGGCCTCAGTTTCTCCATTTGTGAGGTGAGGCCCTAGACCAGGTCCTTTTTAGCTCTGACATTCTGCACAAAGCAGGCTTTATGAGGCCTCATTGCTCACCTGATGCTCTGCACAGCACCGAGGCCTGGGGCCTGGAGCCTGGAGCCTGCTGAGCCAGTGGGGCTCCTGTGTCCCAGCTCCAAAGTCAAAACCCGAACAACCACACCTGCAGGCATTCAGGGACCTGCCCGGAGTAGAAGCCGGCCCCACTTCCAGGGTCAGATCCCAGAAAGGAACAAAGGGGCAGCTGGCCTCACAGTTGCCAGCCCGACAAGTGCCAAATCCTGCCTTTTGTCGACTAAGACAGAAAAATCTCTGGGCTGATAGCTGTAACCCTGGGTCAACTGTAAACTTGCTGTGTGCCCCTGGATGACCCCCGCCCTCAAGACTCCAGCACCTTAGACCGCGGCAACTGTGGGTGCTTGCGAGCTGCACCACTGAGCACACAGGCGGGTTCCCCCACAAGCCACCAGGAGCCCCACCTGGACACGGGCAACCCTGGGAATCGCAACCTAATTGTGCCCAGAGAAAGGGAAATGCCTGGAGAACGCGTCCTCAGCCTCCTGAACTTGGCCCTGGTGTGACTCAAAACCTCCCTGCCCCTTTCAGATGAGGCAGAGCGCCCCAGGAAGCTGCCACTTTCTGAAAGGCGAGAACAAGCTGGGGCCCGGGCCCAGGCCTGTTCCCATGTGCTTGCCTGCTGTCTCTCCACCTTCCCACCTCCCACCAATGGGATTGGACAGAGGCCTCGGGAAATCCTTGGGGGCCAGATAGTGACGGCCCCCCAGGTAGTGGCTTCCCTATAGCTCCGCTCCAGCGAGGGAAGACTCAGGTCACCCTGACAAGGCTATTTATAGTAGTCAGCTCAGCCCTTCATCTCTCAGCGACAGGGACACACATAAATACCTTTCCTTGGAGACAGGAAAGAAATGCCCTTAGGAGCTCAGATGCGATCTCTCTTTAGGTAGGCCAAAAGCATAGCTAGGGGTCAGAATGGGGTCAGAATCTGGCTGATCTCTTTGGAAACCCTTTCAAGAAGTGCTCAAAGGGAGAGGAGAGCTGAAAATGTTATTTAGGGAGGAAACGCTCAGAAGGATGAAAGACTGAAACATCTGGATGAAGCTCACCCACCTCCTCAGTCAGCCACACGCACCCATGCTGCTCCCTCAGCCACCCTAGGGCCGGTCCACCCAGTAGAGTCCACCCTCCCTCCCTCCCTCCCTGAAGAGGGTTGCGTTGAATGCTAGCCTGGTGCCGAGCAGAACTGGCCCTGTGGGCAGTTCTGAATCTCCAGTCAGGATTCTCCTCATACTCTAGTTAGGCAGAGACCAGGGGTAAGAGGGGCCATGCCCACCACCCTTCCTTTGGGGAGGCATTAATGTCTGGGGTTCAACCAAATGAGTTTCTTAGAAGGGATTCCTGCCCTTTAAGGACTTACAGGCGTGGGCAACATGAGGTAGGGAGATTTCAGAGGCCTACCGGAATGCATTGGATCAAGAACCAGACAAAGTAAAGGGAGAGTGGATGTGGGCACCAAACCAAGGTGCGTCTTCAGGAAGAAGGAGAGGAAGGAGAGGTGGGGGTGGGGGATGAAGAGAGAAGGCTGTTTGGGGCCAAGGAATGAGTCATCCCCCACCCCAGCATGTTTTCTTGTCAAATAGTTCTACTTCTCCCAAGAAATACCAGAAACAACTGGCTGGTTCACTTGCCAAGGGAAGGAAACCCAAGCTTTGTGGTGTGCCTTCCTCCATCATGCACAAAGCCCACCTTCTGGGACCAAGGGCTTACAGCCTGGCTGGTAGTTAAGTGCCGCAGCTAAACTTTGTTTAAAAAACAGGAACCATTTCCTCCGCAGGCTACAGCAAAACTCTGCAGGGGTGTCCAACCTTTTAGTATCTCTGGGCCACACTGGAAGAAGGAGAGTTGTTTTGGGTCACACGTTAAATACCCTGTGACACATAATCACACACAAAAAAATCTCATGATGTTTTAAGTAAGTTTACGACTTTGTGTTGGGCCTCATTCACAGCCACCCTGAGCTGCGTGTGGCCCGTGGGCCGCGGGTTGGGCACCCCTGCTCTAGGTCAATGGTTCTCAACCTCAGCTGCACATCAGAATTACGTGGGGAGCTTTTCAGGATCCTGATGCCCAGGCTGCATCCCAGGCCAGTTCACCCAGACTCCCAGCAGTGAGACCCAATATCCCCACTTTCTACAAGTAATTCCAGGGTGAGGCTAAGATGGAGAGCCACTGGTGTAAAGGGCCCAGAAAACTGGAGTGTGCGTGGAGGGAGGTTTGGGGGCGCAGAATCCACATATCAGGCAAGAACCACAAGACGGAGCAGGACACCTCCCCTCTGCAGCCATGATGCTCTGCATAAGCCTTCCCCTTCAGCCTACCTGCCTTGCCCTCTGCCCTCCAGAACAAGCCCTGTTCTCCAGCCTCATGAGGGGAGCCCCAGAAAATAGGCACGGGGGTCGAGGGACCAGTTTTAGTACATTCCTTCAAACACACAGCGAAAAACTTCTTTGGTTCCTGGGTGTTCTCAGACAATTGAGAGGTCCATTTGTTTGATGTCAGGGCCTAGCAAATGTGGGGCCTACAGGCAAAATGAATCATTCATACAGGAGGCCTCAGAGTCAGGCCTAGGGAAGTTTTGGGTTAATTCTACACATAGAGGGCTGCTGAATTAACGACGAGCCTGCCCGTGCCTGTGAAACACAGCAGCGCACTTTGGTCCACAAACAAATCTTTTTTAGGTAACATCTCCAAGGACCTGGCTTAGAGCCTCCTCATATAAATAACAAAATAAACAAATAAGCAGAGCTCTCTCACCACTCCCACCGAGTCCGTGGCAGTTTGCTGGCTCTGCAGCAGCTGGGAGGGTAGGGCCTGGGCCCCCTGGCCAGGGGACTCAGGTGTGCTGGGTGTCGAGGGCTGACAACTTTAGGAAGCACCCAGAACCCCATTAGGAAACACATGCAAAACCCTTTAGGTTACTTCTGACCACCCCAGGAAGTTAAGTGGCAGCAGGATGACAACCTAAGGAAGAAATTTTAGTTTGCTGCTAAAACACGGAGGACTTCTGCAGAGCTGTCGACTGGGCTCACAATACGGAAGTCTTAACCTCTGGGTGTTCATGCCGCGGAGGGACTGCGTGAAATCCGCTTTCCATCTAGAGCTTCAAAGCTCAAATTTGGGGGGAAATAAAAAATAAAAAAAAGAAGGAAAGAAAGAAACAGTTGCCCCATCACCCTCCCAGGTACAGGTGAGCATGTGGCCAAACCATGAGTTCACTGCGGCCGCAAATCCTGGAGAGCCATTTTGAAAAGGTCTAGGGACAGGAAATGCTGAACAGGGCTCTGAAAAGAATCTTGGGTGCTGGTGGTCCCTGAAGGGCTCTAGACCCAACCTTTGGTCTGTGCAGCCAAGTGCAAGAGGGTCCCCAGGGCAACTGCCCAGCCACTCTGGTAACAACAGCCCTTGCCTGTTTGCCAGGAACGACATTTCCCTCCGAGACCACAGACGTTATTCTCCCCAACGCGTCCCTGAAAGTCTCCTGTACTCGATTCGATTATGGATCGTACCTTGGAAGGACGCTTGCTCTGCACATTCCTGAAGAAGGTGGTCTTCGCAGTAAAGAAGCAGTCCTCCAGGTCCTCCTCCAGGCTGCAGTACCCACTGCTCATGCTGCGGTCCACCGTCATCTAGCCCGGAGCCAGCGCGGGCAGCGAGGGCGTCCACTGGGCCACCTCGGGACGTGCGCAGGGAGGCGGGGGCCCTCCCCAGGTTCTCCGCGGGAGCTCCGAGCCCGCCCGGGCCAGTCAGTTACGCGGCCAGGCAGAGCGGGCTCCGGTCGCCGCTGTGTCACCCTGGGGCCCGCGTGGCTGGGGCAGCAGGGTAACCTGTTCCCTTCCCGGAGCGCCACCAGAGGCTGCGAACACGGCTCGGACCTGCCTCGCTCCCAGGCTCACTGGGCCTCTGCGGTTTCATGTCCTCGGCTCCCTCCCTCGCCCTGCGCGCAGAGCGCCATCGCGACACCTCCCCCGCCTCCCCGCCTCCCCGCGCCTTTCCTGCCCCTGGTAAGGCCAGAGTGGTTCCGAAGCCACTTCCTCTCGCAAGGTTCCTCAAAGCCCTGCTCGGCTGTCACGGTGCCCTTCCTCTCCTCTGCCCCAGGCCTGCGCCTCTCTACCCCACTGGGTGCCACTGGACCTCGGTGGCCAGTGGACTTAGGGCACCACAAGTCAGATAAAGGATGCAGGGACAGAATAGACCAGGATGGGCCCGAGGGAGAAAATTCTCTGTCCGCCCTTCATCCAGCTGTGAACAACAGCTCATTCTCATCACCCATGACAGCTCGCGTTCACTACGTTGAATGTGCTATAAGATCCACCCTGTCCCTCCCCCCTTCCCCATCCACCTTCTTACCCCGCCCTCCCACTCCCTATTCATTGGGTGAAAGAGCCAGGTCAATAAGAGTAGTTAGAGAAGTAACTGGAGAAGAAGGAAATCAATATTTAGCCTGCCAGGAGAAGTAGCAATACTTTAACTTGGAAATCCCAGAAAAAACTGCAGGCGCCCCACAAGCGTGTGCAAATCATATGCAAAGTTACAGCAACCACAAAAGCAAGTTGGCCCTTCCACCCAGGGAACTTGACCTCAGGGTGCCTCAGGATACTGAAGGAGCCTGCAGACAACACCCACGTTATTTGTGTACTTCCCTGACAGTCTGGCCAAGAGGGGTCTCTGCCAGGTGTTGTCATTACCACCATGGACAGCTCATTTACATTTCCCATCAGTCAAGGAAGGAACACCTTCCTTGACCAGGGCTGAATCCTTCACAGCAATTGGGGCAACCTTCCCCTTCCCGCAACTTCCCAGATCACGTTTGTCAACAGTGTTCAGAGAAGGGCCACATGTGAGGGTGACTTCTATGCAGCCTGGCATTTAACTTTCCCAAGAGCTTGGAGAAAGAGATTATTATTCCCATTTTGTGGGTGAGGGAACAGGGCTCAGCGTTACGCAGTAGGACGTGTGTGCTGGGAGTGGGACCAGGTCTGTGTGATTCTAGGGCCTGTGCTCTTAGCCTGTGTGATGCAGCTGCTCAGCAGCAACGGGACTGTTTTGATGTGCACTCTGCCATCTTTCAATGCACTGCTGCCTGGAGTCCCAGAAAAAGAAGACAAAGCTTCCAGAGCCTGGTGACTCGTGTACTCATGGGGTCTGATGGCCTGTGGACCCTGGGAACCCCGAGAAGTGGCTGAGAGGGGTTATCAGACTCCTTCCAAGTCTGTGTGGCTTTCCCTGCAGCTCTGAAACACTGCCACCCTGGAGCACAAGTTGGGCAGAGGGCTCGACTCAGCCCCAGACAGCACGCTGCCAGCTCCATCTAAAGCCCTGCTACTTTTATGAAGAACCTGTTCCCTTCCCCACCACAGCCAAGTCTGCCAGGGCTCCGGAGGGCTTCAAACTGCAGCCCAGTTCGGCTCCTCCCATGGCATCTTTCTCCCACCTGTGAGGGCCTGGCAGGCACAAACTCAAGGTAGTGGAGAGCCAGCACTCCAGCCACTGGCCTCCATGGGCTCGGAAGACCCTCAATACCAGCAGCTGCCTCCATGGACAAGGAGATAATAAGTGGGGGTAGGCAGCAGGGGGTGGGGAGGAGGCTGGAGGGGACTACGGGGTGTTTGAGGGGAAGAGCTCACATTAATGGTGTTGAAGGTCGGCTCTGGCTTTGTCTAGGGCAATCTTTTCTTCAAATGAATATTTTGGAAGCTGTTTTTTGGTGGGTTTTCCCCTGAGACAGTGGTTCAGGCAAAGGAAGCTTGTATTGGCCTCACTACTACCTCCAAGTCCAATGCCATGATGATGATGAATGCTGCAGAGATAGGGGCTCTGCACGACCCTCGGGCCATCAATAACAGCCCACCTGCTTTGTCCAGGCCACAAAGGAACACACTTTTCTTTATAAAAGGAACTTCTTGCTCAGTGGGAATCCAGTGCTTAAGGAAAAAACAGGCCCCCGATTCTCTGTGGCCACAGTGTCCTTGGAGTCACACAGGGACCTCTGCAAAGCACCCGCGGTGTTACACATTCAAAATGTGCGATCTTAAAATGCAGCTAATAACCTTTTTTTTAAACACCAGGCCGAAGTATCCCAGGAGTCAGCATAAGTCTCTCCTTGTGAGCAACACAGGAGAAGCCAGACCTGATTAGGAAACATTCTAAGTGGCACTGTTCTTGTAAGTGCTGCTCCAGGCCATCCCAAATATTATGAAAACTTGATGTCTGAATAGGGCTTTTCAAAGCCCCTTTAACACCCACTACTTCACCTAGGTTGCTCTATAACCTTGACAGCAGGTGTCATGCCCTCTTTGCAGATGAGGAAACAGGGAAGCAGCGTGTTTCATCACAGCTCAGTACTTTCAATGCCTCTGAACTCTGTTGAGTGTCTCCCTGCCCCACTTCATCCGTCAGTGAATCTAGGCTTGGAAGGGAGCCTCGTGTAAAGACTTAGCAGAGCAGACGGTGCTGGTGAGAACCCTGAGACTAGAAGAAATCTGCAAAGATCATATATAATGCAGTAAGTTGGCCAGCCTCCAGGAGGAAAGCTCCAGACTGAAGCTCCGGGGTCCCGAAGACAGAAAGACTGGGTTCCTTTCAGTGTCTGATGACCTCCTCTCTATGGAGAACCAACAGCAGTGATAACCTGGGGGGGGAGGGGGGATGGCGGAAAGAAGGCACAGAGAGCCCGCGAAATAGCCTATCTTGCCACTGGAGGCGAATGCACAAAGGATGGGAACTGGCTGGCTGTTCCTTGTCCCTGGGCTCAGGAGAAGGGGTCTGCCCCTTAAGTGCCACAGCCAGAGCCTTAAATCCATGGCTAGGGCTCAGAAAGCCCCACTGAGTGGTCAATGGGTGACTTTCCTGTCTCAAAGTGTTAGATGGTGAAAAACATTATTTTAAGCTTTCTTCACTTTCATATGAAATGCTGACATGTGGCCAGTTTGTTCCAGAAAAGCTGTGATATAAGACAGAAGCTGGTACTCTACTAGTTCCAACTCCAGCCCAGCTTGATATGGTACCTTCAGCAAATCTGAGCCTCAGTTTCCTCATCTGCCCCGCTGAGGGGTGTCAGAGGTGGAGATCAGTACTTGGAGGCTGAAGACTGGGGTGAAAACTTCATGTGCGTCATTTAACTTAGTCCCTCCAACAAACCGATGGGGAAGCTACAGTTATCACCCCCGTGTTACGGGGCGGCAAAAGAGGCTCAGGCAGATGAAGTCACTTGCACGTAATCACACGTGCTATGGTGCGTGCACGGTGGAGCCAGACCAACCCAGCTGGTCCAGCGGCAGAACGCGGGCCCTGGAACACCGCAGTACTGAGAGGTGGCCCTGTGACTGCTCTCACGACACACAGACTGCCCGAAAACGTGGCTTCACAGACAAGGCAGGAACTACTTTCTCAGTCTGCCGGTGCACCTGTCTTCCCTTTAGCTTCCCAGGGTTTTCCAGGGTTCAGCCATTGACCATCTTCTCCTACTACGCGCCTATGTCTCCAGAGCCCGGGTCTCACCTCTGCCAACGGTACCAACTAACCTCACAGACTCGTGTCTTGGAACTCTCTCTCCCAGGTAGCTCACTGACTACCCAACCCTCCCCTGCAGCCTCGGTCTCTGCAGGTCGGAAACCGAACCCATCGTTCCCTGCCTCACTTCCAGCTGCTCCTTCCACCTTCAGTATTTCCTGTCTCCTCGAATGCCATAGTGTACATTACTGCAAAGCCTTCCGGTAGTTTCCTTGTTCCCACCTGCACCTCCTCCAAACTCCTTGCCCCCTTGTTGCCCAAGTTACCCTTCTAGGCCAAGATCTGATCAGTTGTTATAACATCGAAACTTCTAGTCGGTTTTCAACTAATACTTATGGAATAATTACCATGTGTCAAGCTCTAGTTGCTTATTCTTCCACACATCCATTCACCAAATGTTCACCAAGCACCTTCTACACAGCAAGCACTAGCCTCGGTATTCAAGTTCAGGCCTGAGTACGACGTACGCGTGGTTCCTGCCTGCTCACAATGTGCAGTCCAGTAGGCCAACATGAAGTAAGAAGTTGTGTTGGACGTCCTGAGCTGTTACACGTTTTGTATCCCACTTAATGCTCACAGCCCTGCAGGAAGGAATTCACAGACGAGTAAACGGGGGCTCGGAGTGGCCACACAGCAAGCCCGTGGCAGAAGCAGAGTGCAGACCCAGAGTCTCTGAGTCTGACAGTTCTCCATCACGGCTGTTGTCCTCCCTCCAGTGACTCCAGCAAGATCCCTGCTCCAAGTGGGTCCTTCAAGACCCTTCACAACATGTGCCAAGTCCATGGCTCGTACCCCTCTCCAGCCACAGTCAAGCACCCTTCCACTACAGCTGCACAACATTTGATTCACTTTCCCAGCAGCTGCCCTGCCCTCTTGTGGTTTGGCTCTTGCCTGTCAATACCCTCCTCTTTCGTCCTGACTTCCTGACACATTTTCCAACAGCAACGGCATCTCCCACACCTTCCCATGCCTCTCAGGAGCAACCTTTCCCTGGTGTCTGGGCTGCATCTTAAGAACACCGCCCTCCACCCCAAGGGTTGAATTCGACAGCATGAAATGTGCTGGGCACAACACACAGCTCAGTCTCTCCCCAGGTGACTTCCTGCTCTAGGAGGTAAACAGCTGCACGCCATTTTGGTCAGACTCACAGAAGATTCACTTTCTCGGGGGTCTAGCCCACACAGCACTCCTCTGGCTTGGCTGCTAGGCCAACAGCTTCAATAAGGTCCTGACACTTAAAGCCACTGAGGCAGGGACATTAGCCACACCGAGAGGCAGAGGCCCAGAAGAGCTCATGCTGGGTCCGAATCAGGCCCAAGGAATCTTCTTTAGGAAGGCTAGAGAAGCCCCAAAGGTGTGTCCGATCGATCACCACATCCCTCGGTGCCCCTCTCCAGGCAAGGCCAGTCCTCTCAGGGCCACGTCAGTGTGGCCCTCAGTGTGAGAGGTGAACAGGCCTTGCACCACCACATGTAGGGGGAGGCCTTTGTTGTCCCCTCCGGGCCTCAGGCCTGACCTGGCCCAGCCAGAGAGGTCAGCTCAGGCAGCTGCTGCTTCCAGGATAGAAGCAGGAGGGAGGGTTGTGAGGAGCACAGAGAAGTGTCTCCAGTGCTCAAGGACTTCTAGGGAAGTAAGTACTAGAGCTCTGTCCCTCCTCAGAGCAAGGATCTCAGATGCTTCCTTGTTGGGAAGCCTTTCAGCCCTGCCTGATCAGAAATGAGCTCCCATGGGTTGGCCTGGGCAGCTCCTGTAATAGGCAGCTAGCTGTCTACCAGGTCAAATCCCTGACAGCTGTGGCCAGCACTTCTGGCTTCTAGAGCATGGAGGGAAAGGTGTGGAGGGGGAGTGGCTGTCCCAGCTGTAGCCACAGTGGAGAGGGCAGCTGGGGACTGGCTCCCTCCTTTGGCACATGAGGGTGGGCTGGCAGTAAATGAGATAAAAAATAGAATCATAGAATAAATTCGATTAATCCAAAAGAAGATAAAAAAATGAAAAAGGGAACAAATAACAGGACAAATTGAAAACAAATAGCAAGATGATAGCCTTAAATCTACCTATATCAATAATCACATTAATGTAAATTATCTAAATAACCCAATTAAAGGACAGAGATTATCCAAACAGATTAAAAAAATATATGATCCAACTATTTGCTGTCTACAGGAAATGACACTTAAGTACAAAGACACAAACAGCCTAAAAGGACAAGAATGAATGAAGAAATGCCAGGCGAATGCAAATTGAAAGAACGCTGGAGTGGCTATATCAGTATCAGACAAAGTAGATTTCAGACCACAGCATATTACCAGGGATAAGGTTATTTTGTGCCCTGGCAGGTGAGGCTCAGTGGATGGAGCACTGGCCTGCAAACCAGAAGGTCATGGGTTCGATTCCTGGTCAGGGCACATGCCTGGGTTGCAGGCCAGGCCCCCAGTTGGGGGACCTATGCGAGGCTACCCATTGATGTTTTCCTCACACATCAATGTTTCTCTCTCTCCTTCCCTTCCCCTCTCTCTAAAAATAGAATAAAATCTTTAAAAAAAAATTTCAAGCAAAAATTGCAGGAAGATGTCCTTTAAACAAAGGTTACTTAGTAATGTAAAGGGGTCAATTAACAAGAGGAAATAATTATCCTAAATGTTTAGTCACTGAATAATGGAGCTTAAAGATACAAGGGGGAACCCAAAGAAACGGACTTTATTTGTAAAAAATTGTGTATTTATTCTTACATGTTTAAACTTCAGTCACCTTCAAAATACTCTCCATTTGGTGCAATGCACCTATCGAGACTTTTTCCACTGCTCAAAACAGGTTTTGAACGCCTCCATTTTGACGCCTTCTAGTGTTTCATCTCTTCCACATCAGCGAAACACTTCCCTTTGAGGGCTTTTCTCATCCAGGGAAACAAAAAATGTAGCTCGGGGCAAGATCAGGTGAATAGGGAGGGTGGGGCACGGGGATCATTCGGATTTTTTAGTCAAAACCTGCTGAACACTCAGCATGGTGCAGGCAGGTGCTCTTGTAAATGCATTGAAAGAATCTTCAAGAAAAAGTCACTGAAGCTGAACACAGCCTCTCACAACAACACCAGCTGGTACACTGATACAGCCGGGTTTCTAAAACATTGACCTAGTGGGGGAAGCCTGTACCACAAGGAGCCTGCTCTCTAGAAGATAATTCCAGTTTTTCTGGGTTCCTCCTCAAACAGGAAGCTAGAACTGTAGGGAAAAGTAGGCAAATCCACAATTAAAGTTGGAGATTTCAACATCCCTCAATAATTGATTAAACAAGTAGGGCACACGGTATGACTCCACAAATGGTCGCAACTGTTGTTGACCACAATTGAATTTGCTAAACATTTATGGAGCATTTCAGAGGGGGCCCAGGCCCCACAATCCCCTGAGAGGCATGCTTGTATCTATCCTGAGCCCTGGTTACAAAGGGGTAGGGACTCACTCCTGGGAGGGACAGACCCCGCTCCCAGGTTCTCCCTTTCTTGGTCCCAGGCTCCCCCGTGTGGTAGGTAGTTCTGGGTTCAGCCGAGGCGGCTGGGCTGAGGACTGGGGCACAACTGGCCCCAGGCGCTTACACATCTTAAGGTTCTGCAAAGGCAGAGCAGGGTAGAGAGGGTAGGGAGGGCTAGGGCGACCGCAGGAGGGAGCACAAGGCAGGGTGCCAGGAGACTGAGCTTTACACGCCAGCTGAGTCACCGCTCTGCGGCCGCAGGGGCTGAGGGAGGTGGTTCCAGAGGGGCCCTGCTGAGGAATGACAGCGGCGTGATGGGGGAGGAGGTGTAGGCAGAAAGGCAGCAGCAACCTGTCAGGCTGAAACACCAGCAGGCGGGGCTGACCTGCTCTGGGGCTTTGGAAGCCATCTGTCCCTTTGGTGAATGGGGGCTGGGTATTATTGGTCTTTTTATCAAAAGAGTGAAATAATAACTTGGGCGGCAAAGGAGATGATAACCGATCGTTAAGTCTTGTAGTAAGACGTGCACACCCAAACCACACAGTGTCCTGGTTTTCTATGCAGGACAGCCCATTGCTGGTATTCTGGAGAACTGGCAGAGCCAGACCATGAAGGCTTCACGCGCTAATCCACCTTTAGATGGAGTCTGAGGACAATGGCAAGCCACTGAGGGCTTTGGTCACGGGGGCGTGGTGATAAAAAAATCCACAGAAATGCGCTGGGTGCCCTCCCCATCCTCCGCACGCACGCACGCACGTGCGGCCTCAGACATTCCGTGGAGGCTCACAACCACCCTGCCTACCTGCCCACTGCTCAGGGAGGAGACCTGGGGCTCGGAGAAACCAGGAGGCTTGTCTTGCATCACACACCAATTATCTGGTCTTCACAGTCTGGATTAGAACCTAGCTCTTCTGTCACCCAGGCCAGGGGCCTTTCTTTTGTTTAAGAAAATAGTTATCGGCTTTTCAAAATATTGTACTAGACATGACAGTATCTGGTTATTCACACAGCACTGAAGCGCACAGCACACAGTGGAAGTTGTCACACTCGACCCCTTTCAACGCCCTCCCCGCCCAGGTGAAATCTCTTCCAATGGCTGCCTGGGCGTCTTCCAGGCCTTCGTGCTACATGCAGACACACACCTCCAACATACAAATGGGTGTGTCCTGTGTGTGCTGTTGACTGACTTGTTTTCAATTCGCACTGTTCCCTGAGGTATACGGATCCATCTCTCCTTCGGAAAGGCACCCTGGTACTAGTGTGGGGGGGCTGGAATTTCCTTCCAGCTCCCCTGGGACTCTCTCCGTGGCTCACTGTGCCCCTTTGGCACCGGCTCCACCCAGCACACCCCAAGCAGTCCAGGACCGATGACTGAAGAGAGCAGCCCCAGTAGGCAGCATTTCCCACGGTGGTACTGGAGATTTCAGAACAGTGCCTGGCTTGATAAACACGTGCAGGGAGAATTTGAGGCAGCCCTGAGACACATTTTTCTTTTCATTTTAGAGATTAGTAATTAATCTGATGTGTCAGGAAAAAATCCTAAGTACATCAAACTGTGATTCAGGCTTTTAAAAAGTTCCTTTAACATAAGTTTAAGTTTACTAAAATTAAGTTCAGGTTTACTGTGGAGAAAGGCTAAGTAAATGATAGAGACGTGGAACATGGACACGGCCCGGATCCTAAGCGGAAAATGCCTGAGTGAGGTTTGGGAACTGCTGTAGGAGGGGCTGGACTCTGCAGCCGGGGCCTGGGAGCCTGGTTCCACACTGCTGCCCTGGATTCTGGCCGGCCCGAAGGAAGGGAGAGGAAGCCGGCCCATCAGACATAAGAGTCAATCCTCGGTTGCAGTGATTTGAGTGGAACAAAGAGTTTTTTCTTGTCATCTGGGCATTCCATGTACCAAGAAAAATAGCACCAAAGGCCAGAAGGACAGAGCTACCAGGATCCCCTTGGGACGTGGCAGGTTATGATGACAATCAGCAATTTGGGGCAAGGACTTCCTCCCTTCGGGTTGACTTTCCCAAACACAATGATAGGACTGCACCCAACCACAGAGGCCTGGCTTCATCAGGAGGACATGGGGAGCCCCGGGGGTTTTTTCACCCCAGGGGCGATGTGGTAATACCACCCTTAAGACCACCTGAAGTATGAAGTCGCTGGGGCATGCCTCCAGATAAAAGAACTGCAGCCCGTGTGGCAATTTACAGTGGTCTTCAGCCAATGGCAGCCGTGTTCTCCAGGAAACCGGCTTCAACTGAAGAAGGAGTCGGGATGGGCTTGAGGAGGCTTGCTTGGTCAGCAGTGGGTGCCCACGGGAAAAGTCAGACATCACAGGCCTCAGGGCTCTCCAAGGAGAGACTCAGGAACACTGGCTCTGCGGCTGGTGAAGGCACAGGCAGCCGCCAGCTGCCCTTCCTCGGTTCCTCTGCCTGAGCACAAGCCCACATGGTCTTGTGAGTAGAGCTGGGGGCTCTGAGCCCCCCCCACACACACACCTGCCCCTTCTCCCTCCCTCCAGCCTCCCCCAGGCATGGCAGAGAAGGCAGAACCTTGGGACTACTGCTTTTCAAAGGTTGATATCGACCTACAGGGTGATCTCAAAATGTTTGCAAAAATGCCTGAATATACAGGGAGAAAAAAATAAAAAATGTTAACTAACAATGGTTCTCCCTGGATGGAGGGAAATCGATGATTTTATTTTTCCCCTTAAAGAGCAGAAACAAGCAATGCCACCAAGCTGAGACCTATCAGCCATATGTCTCCACACCAGCTGAGCTCAGACCAAGGCCCTGGCCACAATAAGCCCCTCAGGAAAAAGGCACTCAAACATTAGGTTAGCTAGCCCAGGTGACAATGTCAAAGTGAAAGAAAGTCCATCCTGGTATTTAACAGAAAATCGAGCCAAGGCGGAAACCAGCACAAACACACTGTTCAGAAGAGGCAAGTGAGCCTGGAGCTGGGCCCAGGCTTTATTGATAGAAGGCTAGGTCCTGCCCCACTTGTGCTGAAGCACACAGTCAGGCCTGTCCAAGGCAAACAGGGCAGCCCTCCCCCGCCGACGGGGCAAACCCCACTCAGGGCTGTTTGCTGGCTGGGGGCTGCTCCACACCCAGAGGGGACCCCTGGCTCCTTCTGTGTGTTTCTGTGTGGCTCCTTCTATTGGGTCGGCCAAAAAGTTCGTTTATTTTTTTCTGTACAATGACTTGAACTTCATTTGAAACAAATTTGTTAGACTGTATTGTGACAGCTGTCATATCAGCGTGCCTTAAAAAAAACCTTATCAGGCCATCGCTGTCTAACACCAGCACCGCATTGAGCTCGCCGAGCTCCAGCCGAAGGAGAAGAGGGGTAAGTAAAGAGGTCTCTATACCATGGCTCATACAAAGCAGACTGCCTGCAGATCCACGGGTGGTAAGGCACCTAGGAAGCAATGGCCTACCAAAGCTGCTCGCAAGAGTGCGTCCTCTACTGGAGGGGTGAAGAAAACTCATCGTTACAGGCCTGGTACTGTGGCACTTTGTGAAATTACATGTTATCAGAAGTCCACTGAACTTCTGATTTGCAAACTTCCCTTCCAGCATCTGGTGTGAGAAATTGCTCAGGACTTCAGAACAGACCTGCACTTCCAGGGTGCAGCTATTGGTGCTTTGCAGAAGGAAGTGAGGCCTATCTGGTTGGCCTTTTTGCAGACACCAACCTGTGCACTATCCACGCCAAATGTGTAACAATTTTGCCAAAAGACATCCAGCTAGCATGACGCATACATGGAGAACATGCTTAAGCATCCACTATGATGGGGCCCTGGCTGGTGTGCATTGAGTGTTAGCTTGTGAACGGAAGGGTCGCCAGTTCAATTCCTGATCAGGGCACATGCCTGGGTTTTGGACAGGTCCCCAGTTGGGGGCGTGCATGGTACTTCTCACACATCCATGTTTCTCTCCCTCCCTTCCCCCCTCTCTAAAAAATAAATTAAAAGTCTTTAAAAGAATACACTATGATGGGAAACATTTCATTCTTTTAAAAAAATTTGTTTTCTTTCTGTTATTGGTAGTTCTGAACGTTAGATATCTTTTTCCCCATGGGATCAATTGGTACCTAAGTATATGATTGATTGCAAGTGGAAAACAGGGGACAGAAATCAGGTGTTGGTGGCTTTTCCATTTTCATTTGTGTGTGAATGTTTTTAAGCATAAACGCGGGGACATAAAGCATCAGTGCAAGTCAAGGTGTTTCAGTGAGTGAGTTTCAGCAGCTCAACTTTAAAACCACACAAATAAACCTGCTAAATTTTTCTGGGCAACGCCAGCATTTGGATTTTTTAAAACAAGGAAATTTCTTACTGATGGAACTGAATGGTGTTTGTAGCACTTTTACCACACAGCAGAGCCCACCCACTCCCTGTGCTTTTCTGCGTCGTCCATGTCCACACGAGTACATGTTTGTGATGTCGTCTGCCTTCTGTGCCGTTCCTGTAAGTTTGCTAGTAAAATACATTAAACTGTTAAAATACTTATCAAAACTGGTGAATTTTTGTGCAGCCACTTTAATATTGAAGATGGGAGAAAATATGCAACATTTTTGGCTTATTATGCTTTATTATTTCAAGAAAGGTAAAAACACAACTGAGAGGCAAATAAAGATTTGTGCAGTGTGTGGAAAAGGCGCTGTGACTGATCGAACGTGTCAAAAGTGGTTTGAGAAGTTTCTTGGTACTACTGACATTTTGGCCAAAAATTCTTTCCTGTGGGGCTGTCTCATGCATTGGAAGATGTTTAGCAGCATCCCTGGCCTCTACCCACTAGAAGCCAACATACTCAAAATATCCAAATCAAGAGTTATGGATGGAAATAAAAAATGTATCTCTTATTTTATGGAAAAAACTAAAGAGACTTTTTGGCCAATCCAATATATGTCGATGTGCTTCTGTTCTAGACACAGCCATGACTTAGCTTGCCAGGGGGTCCCCGACAGAGGAAAAGGGGTGACTCTGCCTCCAAAATGCTCAGACCTGACATTCTGAGGATGGGACCATGTGTGTGGCAACCCCCAGGCCCCTCTGCAGCCTTCTGCCCCCCCAACACGGGGAGCAGCTAACAAGGTTTAGGGCAGGGTTTCTCCACCTTGACACTGCTGACATTTGGGGTCAAATGATTCATCACTGCGGGAGACTTTTCAGCACCCGGCAGCATGTTCAGCAGCACCCCAGGCCCCTACTCGCTGGATGCCAGCAGCCAACCGGGCCCCTAACCCCTGGATGCCAGCAGCACCTTCCAGTTGTGGCAATCAAAACCATCTCCAGAAACTGCCACATGTCCCCTGGGGGAAGGGGGCAAGTCACCCCGCTTTGAGATTTGCAGCTTTAGAAGAAGGGATAGAAGAGACTGGAGATCCAGGAAGTAGTGGGGGGCAGGCTCCAGGCTGCAAGATGCATGAAGTCGAAGGGAACCAAGAGAAGAGAGACTCAGAATTTGAGAGACTCCCACATGAGATAGAAAATTGGGAAAATAAAGAGCTGTTTAAATAAGATTTTTAGTAAATGTTGCTGTATGGTGTGCTACATGGTGTACTAAGGAATACCTTGAGCAAAAAGTCATTCACTAGGGCTTTGGGTGTCAAATTTATGTCCTCACCTTCCCCTCCCCCTCCACCTGGTTAGACAGGTTCTGGCTAGAGACAAGGCCCTCCCAACAGGCTGGGCTACATCCAGGCCACACCACTAGCAGTTACTATTCCAAAGTGTGTGGAGGATATATAGAATTTTAAAATATATATTTCAGAACTGATTCAAATTCATTTTTAAAGTCTATGTTTAGGCCAAGGATAGCCAAGGATATGTTTATCGATTGAGAGAAAGAGAAACACGTGAGAGAGATACATCGATCAGCTGCCTCCCACACGTGCCCCCACCGGGAACCACACCTGCAGCCTTTCTGGTGTGTGGGACGACGCTCCAACCAACTGAGCCCCCTGAGCCCCCGGCCAGGGCTGATTCAGTATCATTTTCATAAAATCAAACATTGTATTTGCTCTCCAGTAAAGCCTTCCCAGTGGGAGAAAGAGGCATGGAGGAGTAGCTGAGCAGCTGGTGACACCCGTGGGCGGCTCGGACAATCGAACAGCACTGACCGTGAGCAGCATGGCCAGAAAAAGCAGGCAGAAGGCAAGTCCCGGGACTGGGGGCTGGGCCCCAGCGCCCCTAGGTTTGCTCGGGCTCTCTTCAGGAAACAACCAGTTACCCGGTATCTGTACTGTCTCTCACAGTGCCTTGGGCTTTTCCTTCACAAACATGGGCTTTACTTGTTTAAAGTCCCACTTCTCTACTCTGCTGCAAGCCCTGGAGGGCAGGGGTCATATCTGTTTATTTCATCACTAAGTTCCTGGCATTCCTGGGCCTGCACATGGTCAACATTCAAATCATATTTGTTAAATGAATAAATGGATGGTGTCCTGGAACACTCCATACTTCCTGACAGGCAACCCTTGATTCATACATTAAGACTTAGATCAAATGTCACCTCCTTTGGGAAGTCCTCCATGATTTCTCCCGACAGAAACAACTGTATTTTGGACTCAAAACACTCAATTCATATTTTTATGGCAAATTGCATCACAGTATATACTATTTGGTTGTGTTCTGTCTCCGCTGCCAGAATGTAAGCTCTTTGAGGATATAAAATGTGATGTATCATTTATTATCCCCACTTTCACCAGTGCTTGGCACATAGTACATACTCAATACATTCTTGTTCAATGCAAGAGTCAAAAAAAAAGCTCTCCTGTCACCCTTCCAAATCCTAGACATCAAAGTGCAGCCACATCCTGATTCAAGTGCCTTGGCAAAGTCCAGAACCAAGATGTGTTTTGGGCATCAAATTTCCTGGTCCTTTAACACAGGGAGGAAATATTTGCCTAGACCCTCTGCAATTCACCTGGCCTGGCTGGCAGCCCCAACATTCCCACTGCTCCAGGGCTCTAAGGCCTCAAAGGATCTTCAGGAGCCTCCTCTGGGACCCCCACTGCCCCACCCATACTCACATCTCTGGCTTGAAGCCCAAGGTCAAGGCAGGCTCTGAACCAGGTATGACAGTGTCACTGTTCCTGTTCCATTCCCCCAGTCTCTTGGAAAGGAGTGTGTGCTATTGTGATTAATAATAAGAAATATACATTTGGTCTTTGTCCCCATTTCAGGCACAGAGCTCCTAAAACCCTTAGAATTTCCAGAGTGATGAGAGCAACCAAGGTGTTTCTTGTTATGTTAATAAGGTGACTTTTGGATCCCACCTAAAGAAGGGGCTAGTTGCCAGCAGAGCCTACCTAGTGATTAGTGTTGGAACTTTCAGCCCCACCCCCCTGACCTCCAGAGAAGGGAGAGGAGCTGGAGGTTGAATCAATCACTAATGGCCAGTGATTCAACCAATCATGCCCATATAATGAAGTGTCTATAAAAACCCGAAGGACAGGAATCAGAGAACTTCCGGGTTGCTGAACACGTGGAGGTGCAGGGAGCGTGGCACGCCTGTGGCACACCTGGAGAGGGCATGGGAGCTCGTGCCCCTTCCCACATACCTTGCCCAATGCATCACCTCCATCTGGCGGTTCCTCAGTCATGTCCTTTTATAATAATCTGGTATGTAACATGTTTCTCTGTGTTCTGTGAGCTGCTCTAGCAAATTAATCAAACCCAAGGAGGGAGCTGTGGTAACCTCCGATCTATAGCTGGTCGGTCAGAAGCCCAGGTGACAACCCGGACCTGCAATTGGCATCTGAAGAGGTGGGGGAGGAGCAGGGGGTGAAGCTGAATTGTAAGACACCCAGCTGGCATCAGAAAATTGCTTTGGTGATACGGCAGAAAAGAAAAAACAAAAAACCCCCACACATCACAGCTGGATGCAGAATCAGAATGTGCGTCTTTGAGCCCATCTGGCCAGAAGGGCACCCTAACATCCAGCACGTGTGGAATACTCATGCCACCCCCCGCTCACCAGAGCTGCTGGAGAGACAGTGGAGCCCAAGGCACCTGCAAAGGCTGCTTTCAGCCTGGTTCTCCAGCCCTGTGGCCTACCTGGCCAAAGGTCGGCGTGAGGGTGCTTTCTGGAGAGGGCCTGTCCCGGGCTGAGCCTCCCTGCTGACTGCAGTCCAGCTGGATCAGATTGCGGCACTCCGAGTGGCAGGTGAGTTTACAGTCTGCAGGGAAAAACCACAGGGGAGTTAGGGGCCAGGCTTCCCAGAGAAAAACCTTGAGGGGCTGCATTTAGCTCCTAGAGGGAAAACCACGCAACAGAGAAGTGGAGGGGGGGAGAGCGCCGTGAGAAGGACGCGGCTCTCCGAGCCACTACTAACGGCGAAGATCAACAAATGCTTGCCAGGCACACGTGGGAGATATCGCAGGTTCGGCTCCAGGTCTCCACAATAAAGTGAATGCTGCAATAAAGCAAGTCACACAAATGCTTTGGTTTCCCAGTGCATATGAAAGTTATGTCTATTAAGTGAGCAGTAGCATTATACCTTCAAAAAACAATGCATATATATACCTTAATTAAAAATGCTTTATTGCTAAAAATGCTAGCCATCCTATGAGCCTTCAGGGAGTCCTAATCTTTTTACTGGTGGAGGGTCTTGCCTCAATGTTGGTGGCCGAGGACAGACCATCGGGTGGCCTGTGGCAGTTTCCTAAAATAAGACAGCAATGGGGTCTGCCGCATTGACTGACTCCTCTTTTCACAAGCAAGTTCTCTGCAGCATGTGATGCTGTTTGACGGCATTTTTCCCGCAGTGGAACTTCTTTCAAAGTTGGAGTCAGTCCTATCGAGCCCTGCTGCTGCTTTAACAACTCAGCCTATGTCATATTCTGACTCCTTTGTTGCCATGTCAACAGTCTTCACAGCATCTTCACCAGGAGTAGATTCCCTCACAAGAAACCACTTTCTTCGCTCATCCATGAGAAGTTTCATCGTGAGACTGCAGCAATTCAATCACACCTTCGGGCTCCGCTTCTAATTCTAGTTCTCTTGATATTTCCACCCAAGCCTGCAGTTACTTCCTACCCTGAAGCCTGGAACCCATCAAGTCATCATGAGTGTTGGAATCAAGTTCTTCCAAACCCCTTTTAACATTGCTATTTTTACCTCTCCCCATGAATCACAAGTGTTCTTAATGGCATGTAGAGTGATGACTCCTTCCCAGAAGGTTTTCAATTTCCTTTGCCCAGATGCATCAGAGGAAGCACTATCTACGGTGCTGTAGCCTTACCAAATGTACCCCTTAAAAGACTTGAAAGTCAAAATCACTCTTTGACCCACGGACTACAGGATAAATGTTGTGCTAATGGGCATAACAACATTAACCTTGTGTATCTCCATCAGAGCTCTTGCATGACCAGGTGCACTGTCAATGAGCAGTGATATTTTGAAAGGAATAGTTTCTTCTGAGCAGCAGGTCTCAGTGGTGGGCTTAAAATATTCATTAAATCGTGTTGTAAACAAGTGTGCTGTCATCCAGGCTTTGTCGCTCCATTTCTAGAGCAGAGGCAGAGTAGATTTAATGTAACTCTTAAGGGCTCTAGGATTTTCAGAATGGTAAAGGAGCACTGGCTTCGACTTAAAGTCACAGCTGCATTAGCCGCTCACAAGAGAGTCAGCCTGTCCTTTGAAGCTCTGAAGCCAGGCATTGACTTCTCTCTAAGCTGTGAAACTGGCAGATGGCCTCTTCCTCCAGTAGAAGGCTGTTTGCCTGCATTGAAAATCTGTGGTTTACTAGTCACCTTCATTAATTATCTTAGCTAGATCTTCTGGGTGACTTGGTGCAGCTTCTGTATCAGCCCTTGCTGCTTCACTCTGCACTTTTATGTTATGGAGACATTTCTCCTTAAACCTGTGAACCTACCTCTGTCAGCTTCAGACTTTTTATCTGCAGCCTCCTCACCCCTTAGCCTCATGGAATGGAACAGAGTTAGGGCTTTGCTCTGGATTAGGCTCTGGTTTGGGGAATGTTGTGGCTGGTTGGATCTTCCACCCAGACCAGTAAAACTTTCTGTGTATCAGCCATAAGGCTGCTCCACCTTATCATCCGGGTGTCTCCTGGAGAAGCACTCTTACCTTCCTTCAGGAACCCTTTGTATTCACAGCCTGTAACTGTTCGGCACCACAGGCCTAGCTTTCTGCCTGTCTTGGCTTATGGCATGCTTTCCTCACTGAGCTTAATCATTTCTAGTTTTTGATTTAAAGTGAGAGACGTGCAAACTCTCCCCTTTACATCAACACGTAGAGGCCATTGTAGGGTTATTTATTGGCCTAATTTCAATGCTGTTGTGTCACAGGGAAGGAGGAGGCCCAAGAAGA
The DNA here is from genome assembly GCA_007922815.1 of Macrotus californicus. Taxonomy (NCBI): domain Eukaryota; kingdom Metazoa; phylum Chordata; class Mammalia; order Chiroptera; family Phyllostomidae; genus Macrotus; species Macrotus californicus. The sequence continues at coordinate 53,040 of VMDR010001223.1, forward strand.
AGGAGAGAGATGGGGGGACAGCCGGACACACACATTTATTAAGTTCACTGTCTTACATGGGCATGGTTCGTGGTGCCCCCAAATAATTACAATAGTAACGTTAAAAATCACTGATCACAGATCATCACAACAAATATAATCGTGATGAAAAAGTTTGAAATATTGACAGAATGACCAAAATGTGACACAGGGACACCAAGTGGACAGATGCTTTTGGAAAAATGGCGCTGACTTTGGCAAGATTGCTGCAAACCTCCCGTGAACCACGCGCTACCTGGGAAGCGCGTCAAAGCAAAGCACAACGCAACGAGGTGTGCCTGCGCACGTCTTGAACTGAATGGGCTTCCCCCCGTTTCTTTGTGTGGCCCTGCAATCGTTACTATTGTCACTTCACAGACAGGAAATTGGGGCTCAGGGACTTCAGTGACTTTCTCCACATCAGATCATCTGGCTTTGGACTAGTGCTTTTTCTACTAACTCACATGAATTTGATCACCAGGGACCACGGATCCCTGGGGAAGGAATTCACTCTTCTGGGCCTCATTTTGCCCACCTGTAAAACACAGGTCACAGCAGCCCTACCTGGTGCACAAGGATGTTTATAGTTACAGGGGAGAACAGGTTTTCACAAACTGAAAATGCTTCCAAGGATGAAGGCATTATCACGAGCGGCAGGACAAGCTGTTACCTATCTCTGACCTACCCCTTCTAGAAATGAGGGCGTGGCCTCTCTAACCCAGCTGACGTAGCTACAGACAAATGTCTCAAATCACTTCCATGGGAGCAAGACTTAATGAGCCTTGGGGACTCCATTAGAGGTGGGGAAACTGAGGCCCAGAGAGGTGAAGCAAGGTGCCCAATGACACACAGCCTAGTGGCAGAGCAAAGACTGCTAGTATCTTCCAGGTTCCTCAAGGGCTCTCTGGAGCTTCCTTGGCAGAAGGGAGGTAAAGTTGAAGAGATGGGGGGATGGGCTGTAGTGGGCAGGGTTTGTGGCAGAGGACACAACAGTGTGGACTTGCTTGAATCACTAGGGGACAACTTTTGATTCATAAGGGCTCTGGTTCCTGACACTTCTCCTTTATTTTAACAAACTCCCCCAAAATTGGCACATTCAGACTCTTTTTTAAAGCTGTCACAGCAAAATCTGTCTTGAGGTAAGGATGGGTCTCTTCTTCCCACTCTTTTGGGTAGTTTTAAAATGAGACCCTCACTCTTTCCAGCTGCCTGCTTCCCTTACACCCTAAAGAGAGGCACTTAGGCCACATTCCTTGTGCAGGCTTTGCCACTAATGCCTGCAGGGAGCACCCTGACAAATGCAGGGACACATGGAGATTCCAGAATCCTCCAACCTTCCGAAGTTCCCTAGCACATCTGGGATGGCGGTTAGAAGCTCTGCTGCTCATCTCCCTCACGCCTGAAAATGAGGCCCACCGACGTCCCCTCCTTTACTCCCCACTCACATCTAGGCCTCCCTGACTCTCCTGGATGCCGTCCTCTCTCTTGGAGCTGGAACGGATAAAGCCAGTTCTCTGAGTCAAGCACCAGACACCTACAAGTGCCCACATGCATTTCTGGGCCCCACAGTGGGCGATCTCTGGCACGAGGACAGCCTCACCCTTGCAGCAGGAAAGGGCACAGGGGAATGTGCAGGCCGAGTCTCCCTGCCCGCAGTGCCCGGAATCACTTGGGCTTTGATAAGGTGGCACTGAGGCCAGAGCCCACACAGAGCAGCATTGTTCGGGCGCTGCTCCGGAGACACACCTGTGCAGCTCCAGCCGTGCTCTAAGCATGAAGAATGCTCCAGGGATGCCAAGAAGTGAAAATGAGGAGGACGGGCTGGAAGCTCTCCCAACTTCGTAGCAGGCCAGAGCTGCTGCCAATTCACAAAGGGGACATGTGCCTCGGGAGAGGCGAAGGTCCCCCCACCTCCTCTTCCAGCAACTTGTCCTGTTGACACAGGCACCCCATGGCCCTAGGTACACCTGAGTTTCTCAGTTTCCCTTTCCCTCTCCTCCCCTCCTTCCCCCAACTCTGTCTTTCTCTGACTCACACACCTCGTGAAAACAGCACCAAAACCTCAGGAAGATATTTTCTAATAGACCTTGATGCTGAGCTGGACGGAGGTAGGAAATGGAAGATTCATTCCCAGAGGAGTGTCTGGGGATTTTATTTTATCTTTTATAATTTTTATTAGGTTCATTGGGGGGGTGGTGGTTAACAGGTTCATACAGGTTTCAAGCGTGTATTTGTATGACACCAGCTCTGCACGTTGCACTGGGTGCCGACCACCTACAGTCAGGGTTTTTAAAGAGCACCTTTGAGCACCAGTGGCTCCGGTGCATCAGACTGTGTGATCGCGGACTGTCATAAACATGGAAGCATACCCTGGTAGCCCCTGGCCCCGGGAGTGCCAAGCCTGGGCTTTCAGGCCAATGGAGGTGAGGTCAGAACCACCGTGCCCATCTCCAGACACAGCAGCACGCCCCGCAGGCCACTGCCAGCAGCTGCAGACCGGTTGTGCTGAGTGGGGACACCCGTGAGACTCCAAGGCAGGGCCGTGTTCTCCTGAGACCCAGTGGTTAACCCCCACAGGTTATCTCTCCTTCAAGGCAGCTCCTGATCAGGTGCTGCTAGGCCAGGCCTGCCCTTGGCATCCAGTGCTCCATAGCTTTCAGCTGCTGCTCAATCTAGACTAGGAAAGAAGAGGGACTTTAGGTGGCGCAGGCCACACAGGTCCCAGGAAGGGCTCAGCCTTCCCTGGACAGCAGCACCATCACCTTTGGCAGCAGCTTCAGTGTCTTGAGCACGAACTTCCCCATGCCCTGTGCTTGCATGAGGGTGAAGATGAATAAGACAGGACACTGGGGAACTCAAGCTGGCTGGGCAAACAGGACACACATTTGCAAAGATAACCAGTGAGTGAGACAGCCCACAGCAGGGGCTCAGACCTAGGAAGCCTGTTCAGAAGACACAGATGCCTGTTGTCCACCGTTGTCAGGGAAGGCTTTGCAGCACGGGAGGCTCTGGGGAACTTAAAGAATGGACCGGACTCCAGGTGACTCCCAGTCCCTCATAGCAGGGGCCAAGGGGAGACAGGGAGCTGTAACATCACAGAACGTGCAGGACAAGGATCGCCCCAACAAGAGGCAGCAAAGGATTAGGGGTACCATTCCTAGGTTCTAATTGCAGTGTCTCAGGGAGAACAGGCATCTCTCAACCTTAGTACTGGCATCTGGAAAACAGAACTAGCCCTTCCTCTCTCATCCTTCTCTCCAGCTACAGGCCCTGTCTCCACTCCCAGGGATGTTTTGAGGAATAAATGTGCTTTCAGGTTTGGGAAGAGGGGCCTATGGAAATAGAAGGGCTGACTGTAAGGATGATGCAAACCAAAGAGGGCCCTTCTCCAAGGAAGGAACCGGAAGCCAGGGCAGAGAAGGGGCTCGTAGGGCCCAGCCTCAGCTCCCAGACTCTATCAGCTCCCCAGCTGCCATAGCAAAGCACCATGAACAGGTGCTTAAAACTGCAAATCACTGCCTCGGGTATGGAGGCCTGCAATCAACCTGTTGGCGGGTCATGCTGCCTCTGGAACCTGAGGGGGAGACTCTTCCCTTCCTCCTGCTGGCTCCCGATGGTTTGCAGGTGACCCCCAGTGCTGCTGGGCCGGTAGCGGCCTCACTGCAGTCTCCGATCACTGCTGTCTCTGCCTCCCTCCACCTCTACATGGCCTCTCCCTGGGTGCCTCTGTCCACGTGGTCATCTTCTTCTAGGACAGCCATTGTATTGGGTTAGGGGACCACCTGCTTAACTAATTACATCTGCAACTACTCTGTTTTCAAATCAGGCCACATTCTGAGGTACTAGGGGTTAGGGTTTCAGCACATTTTGGGGTGGACGTACAATCCAAGCCACAACACAGACCTTGGCCACATTGGGAACCCAGCGCCCTCAGGCCCAAGCAGAAGGGGTTTCTCATGGAACATTTGTAGAGACCAGCAGCAGACAGGCAGAGGAGGCCAGGGAGCATGGAGCTGAGGCCAGGACCACCTGCCCACCTCCTCCAGCCCTGCTCCTGGCCTTCTCAGTCCCTGACTGTCACCGTCAGAGTCACCGTCTGAAGCAAGGGGTCAGGCCCAGAGATGGCAGTCCTTCTTCCACTGCAGCTCAGAGACGGTGTACCCAGCAGACAGACCGACCTGCGTGAGGAGGCTGTCTTTCCACAATGCAGAAGCGGCAGACCTCCCCTTCATTCCCAGGGCGGCCAAGTCAGTTCCTGCTCCACCCCAGTCCCACGTGCCACCCACACACACTCACTCACAGGCACACCATCTGCTGCACAACCTGAGGGGCAAATTTTCGGAGCTGGAGACATTCCACTGATAAGGAACCTTTCTGACCCTTTCACCCCAGACTACTGGCAAGACCCGAGGTAACGTGGAGCTTCCCGCTGACCCCCCTCCTCTAGTGCGAGCCCAGGCAGGTTGAGGGTCGGGCCAGGAACCCAGGAGGCAGAGCCTGGTTGACAGGGAGCCCACAGGCCTCCCTCATGAGGGCCACTCCCAGGTCAGCAAAGAGCAGCTTCTCACCCTGCATAGCCAAAGCCACTTCTGAGGCCCGAGGAGGAGCATAGCAGCCTCTGACTCCAGGGGCCGTGCACCCGCGCCCTGGGCACCCCAGGCTTCCTGCAGCTCGGCCTCAGAACAGACCTCACCACCTTCCGCATTCTTCCCTGGGGACCTGGCCATGCAGTGCATAATGGAAAGAGGAGGGACTTTGAGGAAGGCCTGGCCTCCTGACACTGTTCCATCAACTCCCTGAACTTGGGTAAACTATTGACCTTCCCTGATCATTAATTTCCTCAACTATAACGTGGGGATGACAGCAGTTCCCAGGGCGGGCACGAGAACAGAAAGAGGTCCTTGTTGTCAACCTCATACAGAAGGCCTGGAACTTGGAGGCCCCCCCTCGTTAAAGTTCCACCCCCCTCTCTCTCCCACCACCACTCAGCTCTGTGGGTTCCTTCCCGTTCTGACTGAGCTCCTGGCAGGTAATCCATAGTCTCACCAACCTCCCCCCAGCGGATCATTTCCAAACAAAGCATGCAAACAGCTTTTAGTTTTAAAATAATTTTGTTGTTAGGCACTACAGAGAAATCTGGAAAAAGCAAAAACAACGTGCATTGGACAATGACATCATCACAAATGTTTTCACAAAGCAGGAGCAAAAGTTGTCCCGGTCCTCCTGAGCAAGTCAGTGGGGACAGGCCTCAGTTTCGGGGCCCCATCCCTGGCTCTCTTCTCACGCATTCCTTCAAGAGACTCCCATTCTTTTTTCTAAAAGATTTTATTTGTTTATTTTTAGAGAGAGGGGAAGGGAGGGAGAGAAACGTCAATCAGTTGCTCCCATACACACCCCGACTGGGGACTGAACCCACAACCCAGGTGTGTGCCCTGACTGGGAATGGAACTGGAGACCTTCCACTTTGTGGGATGACACCCAACCAACTGAGTCACAGTGGGCAGGACTAATTCCTTAGTTTTGATAACTATACTGTGGTTACACAAAATGTTATCATTATAGGAAGCTGGGCATATCAGAACTCTGCACTATCTCTGCAACTCCTCTGTAAATCTAAAATTATTTAAAAAGAGAGAGGGAAGCAGCAGAAGCAAATGCACTTAGTTCAGATGCATGGACATCACACTGCCACTCTCCGCTTCTTCCTACAGGAATCTGTCCTGACTGCATGTTTATTTGTATGTAAATAAGTCTTCACTAAAATGTTCGTCACACAGTTGTTTGTGACAACAAAGTGTCAGTAGTACCCCGTCTCCATCTACAGGAAACCCATCACAGTTATGATCTATTTTAAAATAAAATACCATTGAGCCATCGTATAAGTTGTCACAGGTTAATATCGGTCAGCTTAGGAAGATGCCCACGGCACATCATTAAAGAGAAGAACACTGAGTTCTATGGTCCTGATTGTATGAAAACATACACACCCCTGTGTCTATGTTAAGCACAGAGAGATATCTGAAAGGAAGCGGCATGCTTGCTCTGAGTGTGGGATTTCACGTGCTTTTCCTCTCTTTACAGTTTCTAAAATTTCACGATGATCGCAGATTTTTTTACTAATGGAAGGAGTACCACAAAAAAGGAACGAGGAAAAATCATGCACCTACCTGGCGATGACCACGGACACCACTCTTCACTACCTACAACCTGCCAGACACTTTCCGTGATTTCACATAATCAGCACTATGCCTGTATGATACGTTTCTACCCCTACTTTCAAATCATAGACTTTACTTTTCACAGCAGTTTTAGGCTCACGGCACATTTAAGCAAATTATACAGACGGTTCCCCTGTTCCCCCAACACACACCCACACATGAGCAGCCTCTCCCATATCAACATCCCCCCCAGAGTGATTCGTACAGCACAGCTGATGAATCCACATGGACACGTCATTCTGGTCCAAGTCCACAGTTCACATTAGGGCTCACTCTTGGGGCCATACATTCTGTGGGTCGGGACAAATGCTTAAGGACATGGATCCACCATTACAACATCAGACAGAGTAGTTCCACTGCCCTAAATCTCTCTGTGCTCCACCCAGTCATCCCTCCCTCCGCCAGCCCCTGGCAACCACTGATCTTTTTACTGTCTCCGTAGCTTTGTCTTTTCCAGAACGTCAGATAGTTGGAATCAGACAGTTTACAGCCTTTTCAGACTGGCTTCTTTCACTTAGTAAAATGCATTTCAGATTTCTTCATGTCTTTCTGTGGCTTAATAGCCCATTTCTTTTTTAGGGCTGCATAACATTCTACTGTCTGGCTGCGCCACACTTGATTTATTTATCCATTCGCCTACTGAAGAACGTCGTGATTGCTTCTAAGTTTGGCAACTGTGAATAAGGCTGTGTGAACATCCACCTGCAGGTTTCCACGCGGATGTGGTTTCCAGTCCCTCCTTTGGTCTATCCCGATTTTAGAGGTGAGGAAACAGACTTGGAGAGGTTCGGAGACTGGTTGAAAGCCCCACAGGGCTGGAGTGGAAATCCATCACACCTAGCTGCTTCTCCATAGCTCTGCTTTCTGGAAAGCCATCCCTCAGAGCTGTCACCTCTCCTCGGTCCTGGTCTCACTCACCTGGCTCTGCTTGAGGCCAGGGATGGGCTTCATCGGGCATGGGGGTCAGGATGACCCAAGGCCAGAAAAGAGTGTGAGTTGAAGGAATTTGGATAAGGAGTTTGCTTTTCCCCTGCCCTAGTAGGTAGCAGCAAGAGCGTCCCTCCCTGATGCCACCACCTTGTCCTGGAAGAGCCAGTTTACAATTCCCAGCCCAGCCCAGTCATGCCCCTCAGCTCGGAGCTTCAGAAGCGACCCGTACTGTCTGCCACCCTGGACTGGTTCTCCACACATGGCCCCTTCATCTCCGGCAGACTGAACTGCTTGGGCAGCAACCAGAGGCTCTTACACTGAGCTCCCAGGGGTCAGACCTTCAGTGAAGGTCAAGTTCCACAAGCAGTGGGCTCTCTGCAACCCTTCTCCCAAGGACACCACAGCAGAGCCACCAGCTCATTACGTGGAGGAGACACAAGGATGGCGGGGGAATGGACACTCCCAGCTCCCAGGCTTGCAGAGGCACCAAAGTGAGCCTGTACCCGCTCGGCAGCACACTGTTTTATGTGTGTGACAGGGGTCTTTGGGAATGGGCACGAGGGGCACAGCCCTGAACCAAGAGCTGGGGAGTGGACAGGATCTGGCCTCCAGAGTCACACAGATCAAGGTTGGAACCCAGAGACTGCGACTAACTGGCTATGAGGTAGGCCTGGACAATTCACTGAATCTCAGTAAAATATGGAATTTATTCAGCCTCTATGTCCTCATCGGCAAAATAGAATACCTTGTTTGCCAGCGGATTTGTTGCCAAAATTAGAGAATATATGTAAAGTACCCAACAGTGCTGCACATAGTAAGTGCTCAATAAATGGTAACTCATTTTCAACTAAGGGACAACTGAGTCTGAGTACCCAGTTTCCTGTTGACTTGGTACGTGATGCCAGCCAAGAAAACCTCTCAGTTATTACTAAGTTCTCTTCCGATGTATCCTAAGGCAGGAAGAATCATGCAGCGTTACTGCTCACCTCAGCCCCCCTCCCTGTTCCTTCCTCCCTCCAGCCCTGCCTTCAGGAGGCCCCGAGGAGTAAGGCAGGGACAGGAGAAAACGGGTAGTATTGGAGAGTGGGAAGGTGGAGAGACTGACTTGTCAAGTTTGGAGGTCTGCGAGTAATTGCCAACACCAACACGATCGACACACTTTTCACACTCCTGGTTAACACTCCTGGTGGGGCTGGCAGCAGGTCATGGAAAGTCCCCATTCCTGGGTCAGACAGCCAGCTCAGGGCACCTGCATCTTCATGTCTCCAGGAAGGAGCCTGAACCCAGCCCTGCTGAGATCATGTGCTGTGATTCCTTGTTTCAGAGGACAGGACACCCTGAGGGCACTCAACACCCCCACCCCAGCCTAGAGGGCCTGGAGCAGCACACACCGGCTCCCTCGCACTGCACAGCCCACCCCCTCTACACACACACCATAGAATGTGCCAGAAGGCAAGCCAGGAAGCCATAGGAAGGGTTGATGTGGTGGTAGAGGAGAGGCCTGGACCAGGGCCGTGTCCTAGCTCAGAGATGGCTGGCCACCCAGGGACAGGTGAGGGGCAGCTGACTGCACTGGGCTGTCTCTGTGCAAAGAGCCAAGAGGGGACGCACCTGAACAAGCAGGTCAGGGTGAAGTGTTCAGTTCCCATGTGAAACAGAGGGCTGGGTGGGCGACCCTCACGGGAACCTGGCTCCCCTGGGTCTGGCACACTGAGGCAAGAAGGTGCTGGACAGGAGGGGTGATGCTGGGGAGCCTGGTGGAAGGAAGACACGAGAACACCCCAAGATCCCGGTCCCCACCCTCTCCCAAAATGACCAGATTGGTTTTGGGGGTGGCCCAGCTGGATGGGGTTAACCATACTTTTGAGGGGCCATTTTGTGCTGAAGGGAAAGGTCCTGCTCAGTTGCTGCTCACGGGACAAAGCAGGTGTGGGAATTCTCACGGCGACCGTGGACCCTGGATCCAATGGGCCACTTGTGCATCCCCGAGCCTGCTTCTGGTCACATTTCCACGCAGGCTGGACACGCCCACTGCAACCTCTCCCCAGGAGCACTCGCCAGCCTGCAGAGGCACACTCTTGCCTCGTGTGGGTGGGTGTGCGTCTCAGGCCGGCCCATCGATCATCTTTCTCCGACACAACCACACAAACCGAGGCCGCGAGCGAGCGCGGAACGAGAGGAAGGCACTGAGGCCACGCCAGGCGGCTGAGCTGGGCGGGGATGTCTGCAGAGGGGCGGGGCCAGGGAGAGCGGGGTCAGGGAGGGAGGGCTACACAGCTCACAGCAAGTTCGGACAAATGACGCAGGAAGTGAGGAACACAGCGGGCAGTGCCGCCCTGTGCCCAGTGAGGCAAGGGACAGAGCCTGGCCCCAGGGCACCTTGCCCACATGGTCTGTTTCATGCCACTTTGCTCTTTGGGTGTGCTATAACCCTTACGTAGGCTCTCCACCCTGCCCTGTGAGTATGTGCATATATGTTTAAAATTATCAACAAATTTAATACGGTTGAGTTGTTTTTAACAACTGATGCTTCAGCATTAGAGAGGATTAACTCATTCCCTGCTAGGACCCTGCTGGGGACTCTCTGTCCCGCCCCCTCTGCCCCACCCCCCACCCCCGATTTTTATTATATTGTTCACACTTCCAATGTTTATAGCATTTACGTTCTGCTGTAACCAGAATCCCCACAGGGGTCTAAAATGAACTCTACTTTAGAATGGGTTCGGTCTTTTTATTTTTTTACAACAGCAAAACTATTTGTTTTAAATCCTCACCCAAGAATATGTTTTTGATTGATTTTGTATGTGTGTGAGAGGGAGCGACAGAAACATCAGTGTGAGAGAGAAACATAGATTGGTTGCCTCCTGTACATGCCCTGATGGGGGATCGAACCCACAACCTTTTGGTACATGGGACGACACTCCACCAGGGCAAAACTATTTTTGGTTTTTCGTTTTAATTCATCTTTTGGCAGACCGAATTTTGGGGGGCACTATATTTTCATACGCACTCTGCTTCCCAGTGGTACTTCAGGCCCCTTAAAGAGACGCGTCCGGTTTTACTGGCCTTTGTCCACGGGCACCGTGGCCTCATGCAGTGCACTTTCCCCTTGTGGGTGACACCCGTGAGGAGGTACCGGTGCGAGATGAGAGAGGCGGGCCTGTGTGCAGGCCCTCAGTGTGACGCCACAGGCATCTCTGAGAACCCCGTCCTTGGTCGATAATGGATGGAGGCAATAGATCTCGTAAAAACATGAAAATAATGGAGTTGAGGGAGGGTGTCAGGGCGGGAGAGCCAAATGGACCTCATTCCTCACATGCAAGTGTCTGTAGGAGGGTTGCCACCTGGACCTTCTGACCTCATATCTGAAAAGGCCCAGGTTCTACTGAGGGTGTGGCCACACAGACAGATGTGCAAAAGCTCAGCGCAGTTTCTAAAAGGGGCAATTAAAGTGTGTGCGCCCACAGAACAAACTCAGAGAAGCGAAGAGAGAGTACTAGACCTTTTTGTATGCTTATGTCTCTCATCTTTCCACCTCCCTAGCTACTAGTCAGTTTCCGCGGGTGCACGCAGGCTTCCCCCAGCGCAGGTGTGCTGAGGGCCTCCTAAGTCTGGTTGTTTCAAAAGACTGCCAGTTCTAGCCAAAGACTTCCTGTAACAGGAACAGGTGTGAATGGAGTATGTATTCACGTATTTTTTCCAATTCTGATCTATCCTCTTTTAATTTTCACAGGAATAAACAAATCCTCTTGCCAGAGCACCTTAAGAAAAAAGATGTTGTGAAACACGGTACACAGCTGGGTTCAAGGGGACTTAAGAGCAACGAGCCTTTCGTGTCCAGAGCCAGCACAGAGCCCCCAGAGCCCTCTCAGCTCAGCCCGCTCAGGAGGGCCCGGTGCTCTGGGTGTAAGAGAGACAAAGCAGGTGGGGTCCCCCACCTCTGGGCTCAGGGCCTCTGCCCCATCCCTGGGGCCCCTGAGAGGACATGAGGAGGAGCCTGGGCAGCTGACAGACCAAAGGACAGTAGTGAGGGGCAGACATGGAATGAGAAGCTGGACGGTGTTTTCTGCTTTTGATTTTAAAGCAAACACCATCTCTGAGAGGGGGCAAAGGGGGTCCTCGAGATAAGGACTTCCGAGATAAGGACAGCCAAGTAGGTTTGCAAGAAGTCCTGCGGGGGCATTTGTGGGCCGCAGGACAGTGGAGGATCCTCATGCCCACAGGCATGCCCACTCGAAGTGCCAGAGGCCACAGGAGGCCGGGAGCAGTCAGGTTCGGTCCTTCGTGGGACAGCCAGGCTGCTGCAGCCAACTGGTTTTTCCATGTCTGCTTTGATGTCACTTGCATTCAAAGTGCCCATCAACACCCCAGCCCCAACCAACCCTGTGAAAGGAGGTTTTTGCAGTGAGAAGAAAAGTAGGCAGATTACACGTGAGTCTCTCCCTGCAGGAGACGCAAAGGTTTCTTTACAGCTGTATCCCTGTGGCCAGGACCACCAGAGACTTCTGGGGAGACCCAGGCCTGTTTCCTGCTGACCCCCAAGCGGCCTTTTAAAATGATATATAACTCGTTCCTTGGCAACATGCTCACTTAGCTCCTAATGATGCCCGGTGGGCTAATCCAGCCTTGCCTGTTAATTAAGTGGTGTGCTAAACGCAATGATAGGAATTTGCCCAGAGAATGCCTTTAAGAGTCCATACCCCTCCTCCACTTCTGCCTGGGCAAACTTCGAACCCGCTGTCTTTCACTGAGGTGCAGGCAGCCCACCTTGGCCCAGGCGCCATGGAAGAGCAGACGGCCATGTGGGACTTGCAAAGATGACCTGCTGGGAGCAGTTATCACAGGTATTTCTGGGAGCACGAAATGACAGCAGCTGCCAACGAGACCTCTGTGTGACAAGCATCACATCAAGGGGTTTACAGTCACATCACACCAGCTTGACCGTCTACCGCCAGCCTGAGGTCGGCACCCCTGCCCCCTTAACACTGGGAAAAGCCGAGGCTCTGAGGGTGCATCTGTATGAGGAAGGCCCCCAGCCAGCAGTCCAAGACCCAGACTCTGCCGGCCTGGCTCCAGGCCTCTTTCCTTAAAGCCCACACTACAGACCGCTCAGAGTCCTGAAAGCAGATGAGCTATTCTAGAATTCTGCCCACAGTCTTCCGCTCCTGTCCTCTCCGAGCACCGCCTTCCCCCCTCTTCTAATCGATCAAGTCCAAACGCTAACACAAGTTAAACGAGCGCATCTCAGCTGCGGCTCAGCATAAGCCCTGACCTCGGCGCTGCCCCTCCAGGCCTGATGGGTTTCATTCCGTGTTTGACTCCTTGGGCTGGACAGCAGAGGAGCAAGGAAATGATCTGTTGAATAATTCTCAAGGGGGAAGGGGGGGAAGATGAACACAAAGACACCGGTGAGCGTTTAAACTGAGGAATTCAGTACTCAGAGGGTCACAGTACATCCTGGGCTACTGATGAGGATAAATTGTTCACACTGGCTAAAGCTTATGTGTCTCCAAATGAGGATTAGGTCTACTTGAGTTAAAATCCCCACTTCTCAAGAGATAAAACCTTAATCAGAAAAATTAAATTTTCCAGTCAAGATCATAGTCTTTTAAACTCTCCTTTCAAAAGCCTAGCCCAGAGGTGACTTTTCAGATTAATCCCATTCCTGAGGCTCAGTGTCATGGCCACCCAGAGGCCCACCTGCTCCTGAATGTGTAAGAGAACCAAGCGGGCGCCCCAAGGAAAGCCGATGGGCTCCAAAGACCCGGCCATCAGAGAGCAGCTGCTAAAGGTCAGCAGGACAAAGAGAACCCAGTGGTGGCTGCTTCCAGGCTGGCTGTGCAGCTCTGCCAGACGGCAAGGGGCAACGCCTTCTCTGAGCCACCTCACCTGTGAATCAGCGAACCCCCTTCCCACTCCCACCACACAGCACTCTGTTTAAAAACAAACAAGCAAGAAACCAGAAAACACAGACTCTCTGGTGCAGCAGAAATCTAAGACGCTGTTGGTAGCACGATGCAGCAGAAAGAACCCTAGGCTGGAGGGCAGGTGCTCGGGGTCCTGCGGGCCCAGGCTTTTTTCTTTGAAAAGGGGGAGTAAGATGACCTAAATTCTATGAAAACTGGAATTACTACTGTCTCTGCCTCTCATTTCTCACTCAGCCCACACTGTCCCGTGACCCTTCTCTGGGCAAGGGCTGTTCTCAACCCAATTAGTTCTCAGGGAAGGAAGCTTGGCCCAGTCACTGCCCGAGGTGGGAGCTCTTGTCCAGCTCTGTCCCATCCTGCCTGTCCCACACGGCCTGTCCCACAGGCACCCCTACTACCCAAGCAAGTGAGAAGCCCTTGCCAAAAAGCGTCACGCTCCCAGGTCCTTGGAAGGCTGACTCAGCACCTGACAAGATCTGGTGCCTCTCAGAGCCACAGGGTGGGCAGATGGAAAACTTCCGCCAGCTCAAGTACCCAAATTAAGAGGACTTCTTGGCCCTAATTCTCAGCCAAGGAAAGGCTGTTAAAACCCATGGCCAAAAAGGGCCTCTGAAATGGGCTGACCCTGGCCTTCAGGTCTGGCTGCTCCATCTACCTAAACCTGTCAGGGGGACAGCCCCTCAGCTTTGGTCCCTGGGGAGTCAGAGGGGCCAAGGAGTGGTGCTGAGCTCATCATTTAATCCCAGGCTGACAGAAGGCTCCTGCACTCCCTTGCCCATGGGAAAGGCCTTAGAATCCCAGCAGCCCCTGAGCACCCCTCACTGGAGCGACCTGGACCTACCGCAGGGCAGCCTGGCTTCGTGGTGGAAGGTCTGCGGGGCCTGGAGCTTTCCTGGTCCCAAGTGGCTCTTTGGGAGCCTGCGGAAGAGCCGCTGGAGCCTCGCGGTGACGGTTCCGAAGCAGGCAGTGGCCACCTTCTCCTCTCGGCCCTCTGTCATCCCAGCTGCAGGAGATCAATAGCTTCTCTCTGGACCTGGTGTCCGGGATGGAGGGACGAGTGAGGGAGTCACTAGCCTCTGGAAGGGCTCTGGTCCTTGAGGTTCTGCTCAAATCAGTCCAGCCTCACGCTCCTCCAAAGGCAGCCACAGGCACCTGGGGCCCCGGCGGCGGCACCGCAGCCTGAGTGATGCCTTCTCCTTCCTAGCGGAGGACCTTCCCTCCACCGCCCCCAGTGGAAAACTTTCTATTCCTGGGGCTTTTAGCTTGATAAGATAAAAATGCCCCCAGTGAAGAGGCTGCAGGAAAGAGGCTGCCCAAGCCTCAGTCCTCTAGCGCCTGAGAGTCTGAAAATCAATGTCTCCGAAGTTTCTGCAGACGACAGCAGTGATCGGTTACCTCGCACAGTGCGCCCGATCCAGGGGCTCATTAATGGATTTCTTTGGGGATGCTGATTGTTAATGCTTTACCAGCTGTAGAGGTTCCTGAGGGACCACCGGGGCTAATTCACATCCTCCCCTGTTAGCTAAGCCTGTGATGGAAGGTGGGGTGGGGGTGGGGGGAGCTCAGCCTTCAGCCACCTAGGCCCAGAAAGAGGTGGTGTTGCTTTAAGAGGGTCAGGCACTTTATCTGAGACCAGACACAGGCAAAGGAGAAAGAAAGAGAAAAAACGAAAAGAAGAGTCTCTCATTAAAAGGGTGAAATGCTGTCCTCTTGCCCTAAAATGATGTTCACAGGGTAACCCCTCAACACAGAGTCCCAGAAACAACCAAGTCCTCGTGGAAAAGTTTCTGGAGGTCCTGTCACTCAGGCTAAGACAGGCAACTGGCACCAGACAGGCAGCCAGCATTCGAGGAGAGCCCCTCAGGCACCTGCTCCCAGCTGCAGAAATGAAGCCACTGTGCTCTGGTCACCTGGTGTGACCAGGAAGCCAACACTCATCAGTTCAGACGTGAGTCCTGTTACTCCTCCAAACGCCAACCTGGCTCCCCAGCTGTGTGCTGCAGATCTTCCCCAGGCCACGAAGAAGGCTCACTGGTGTGTCATCCCCACAGCCATGTCCGTGGGCCCGCTTAGAGAGGAACTGTTGGCAGAGCAAACCTAAGCTGCACCCTGGTCCTTCAAACAGGCTCCCCCATCACCACCTGTCTCACAGGAAAGCTGGCCAGGCGGTCCTCATTTTAGATCACCCCTCACTACTGAGGCCTCAGGACTTGGTGCACTTATAATAAAAACTCGTTTGTAAGCTCAACAATAAAAATGCATTGTTACAAGTCATTTATTTAATATGGAAATGCCCCCAAATTCCACCCTTTCTCACGATGCACACTGGTTCTTTCTCCCTAATACTTCCCCAGTGGGACTGAGCTGCCCAGTTTACCCAGCAACCTCTGCACCAAAAGGGGGTCATGAGTGAGTCTGGACCCTGAATGACACTTGGGGCCAGCAGGCGAGGGCTGGGAGTCAAGGTTCCTCCCACTGCAACTTTGACCCTTGCACGTGAGATCCCCAAGAAGGCCCGGGACGCCCCCATGGCTGAGCTCATTGCCATTGCCACCCTCAGAGTGGACAACACACACGTGCTGGGGAAACTTTTCAATGAATCACACGCAGTGGGGAAAAGTCCCTCCCAAATGCCCCACGAGGGCTCGAGCACAAACTGACTACACTTCTCCTTTCTCCTCATCACTGAGCTGGTCTTCGACAGGGTCCCATCAGGGAACCCAGCGGGAAAGGCCTGGCAGAGCCCAGACACAGGGCTTGGGGCTCTGGAACCTTCACTGCTAAGCCTTTGAAAACGGGATAGATTTTCTACCACAGGGATGATTCAGGAGGAGTGCTCACCTGAGCCAGGGGAATGCTTGTGATGATGTACTCTTGCTGCCTCCTACCTCTAAACTTTGACCTGATGACCTCCAGGTTGAAAAGGGAGTCCAGCCAAGGTCCAACAAAATTTGAAGAAACAGGCTTCACCATCTTAAATGCTGGGTTTGAAATCTATTCCCATTTTGAAATATGCTTTTAAAAACACTCATCACTAGACTTCTGGCCAAGACGGAAACATTGGTAGATACACTTTACCTCCTTGCACAACCAAAAGAAGGACAACAACAAATATTAAAACAAAAAACAACCAGAACTGCCAGAAAATCAAACTGTATGGAAGTCCGACAACCAAGGAATTAAAGAAGAACGGTTCACTGAGACAGCGCCACTACACAGCGAAGGGGGTTGCCCCGCCCTGGCAAATACCTAAGGCTCCACCCCTTACAACGTAACAGGTAGGCCAAGACAAAGAAATATGGCCCAAATTAAAGAACAGATCAAAACTCCAGAAAAAGCCCTGGCTGGTGTGGCTCGGTGGATCGAGTGCTGGCCTGCAAACCGGGGAGTCGCTGGTTCGATTCCCAGTCAGGGCACATACCTGGGTTGTGGGACAGGTCCCCAGTTGGGGTCTCCTGAGAGGCCGCCGATCCATGTTTCTTTCCCTTTCTTTCTCCTCTCTCTAAAAGTATATAAAAAATAAAATATTTTTTAAAAATTAAAAAAAAAAACTCCAGAAAAAGAACTAAGTGACGAAGAGATAGCCAACCTATCAGATGCAGAGTTCAAAACACTGGTCATCAGGATGCTCACAGACTTGGTTCAGTACAGTTGCAAAATAGAGGAAGAAATGAAGCCTATGCAAAGTGAAATAAAGAAAATATGCAGGGAACCACCAGGGAAGGGAAGGAAACTGGGACTCAAATCAACGACTTGGAGCAAAAGGGAGAAATACACATTAAACCAGAACAGAATGAAGAAACAGAGTTCACAAAAATGAGGAGAGGCTGCAGAACCTCTTCTCATTTAAACGTTCCAACATTTGAATCATAGGGGTGCCAGAAGAAGAGGAAGAGCAAGAAATGGGAAATTTATTTGAAAAAATAAGGAAGGAAAACTTCCCCAATCTGGCAAAGGAAATAGACTTCGTGGAAGTCCAGGAAGCCCAGAGAGCCCCAAAGAAGCTGGACCCAAGGAAGCACACACCAAGGCGAATCATAATTACATTACCCAAGATTAAAGATAAGGAGAGAACCTTAAAAGCAGCAAGAGAAAAGGAGACAGTTACCTACAAAGGAGTTCCCATAAGACCACCAGCTGATTTCTCAAAAGAAACCTTACAGGGAAGAAGGGGCTGGTAACAAGTATTCAAAGTCAGGAAAGGCAAGGACCTACATCTAAGATGACTCTATCCAGCAAAGCTTTCATTTAGAATGGAAGGGTAGATAAAGTGCTCTCCGGATAAGGTGAAGTTCAAGGAGTTCTTCATCACCAAGCCCTTATTATGTTAAAGGGACTTAAATGTTAAAGGGACTTATCTAAGAAAAAGAAGGTCAAAACTATGAACAGTAAAATGACAACAAACAGCTATCAACAACTGAACCTAAAAAAAAACTAAAACGAAAACAAACTAAGCAAACAACTAGAACAGGAACAGAATCACAGAAATGGAGATCACATGGAGGGTTATCATCAGGGAAGGGGAAGGGAAAGAATGGGGGGAAAAGGTACAGGGAATAAGAAGCATAAATGGTGGGTACAAAACAGACAGAGGGAGGTTAAGAATAGTATGGGAAATGGAGAAGCCAAAAAACTTTTTATGTACGACCCATGGACATGAACTAAGGGTGGGAGGATGCTGGTGGGAGGGGGGCACAGGGTGGAGAGGAATAAAGGGGAGAAAAAAACGGGACAAGTGTAATAGCATAATCAGTAAAATATACAAAAAATTCATCACTAAGTGGACATTTACTATTGTATACTGAACAGCTTCTGTCAAAACTCTCAGGTCACAGCCAGAATTTGTTGCTCCATTTGCATAGGGAGGGATCTCTGAAGTGTTTTTTTGGATTTTGAATACTTTCCTTAGTTGCAGAAAAGGATATAATTGTTTCAACAGAAACCACAAAACCTCTAACTTCCTTGGATGTCAAAAAAACAGCTTCCTCCAAGTCAGCAAGGAAAGTGAGTGATGACAGCCAAGCGATGGCCTGACCTGGAGAAACATCCAGTCAGAGCTGGCGTGGGGATGGGGTCTCTGGGGGGTGCGCTCTTCCCCACGTGGCCTTACCACCGCCTGGGGACAGAGCCAGGCAGCTGTAATGCCACCCAGTTTCCCTATCCAACTCTTCTTCTCCCTAGCTGTGCCCTCTGAGATTCAACCTGATTTCACTTTGGTTCATGGTTAGTCCCGTGTCGTGAACTCTGACCCTGGGTCACAATAAGCAGGAGGTGTGAAACAGGAAGATCTTCAACCTGCTTTTCCACGCCCACCCTCCCACACTCACCCAGCACCAGTGGGGTGGGGGTGGGAAAGATACACTTGTTTCTTTTATCTTTGGATTTAGAAAACGTCACCTTTTGTTGAAAGATCTCATGATTTACACAAGCTGAAAATCTAGAAACCAAACATGCGAACAGGCGAAGTATGGCCAGCTCCCAGTTGCTCCGGCCCTGACTGACTCGCATGTGCACGGCTGCCCGGCCACCGGCTCGCCCTCCCCTTTTCTGCACCTCTCTTTTTATGGACATTTCAGCATTCGTTGGCAGATGAGTGAAGAAACTCCTCTAACTTGCATGCTTGATGGTGTGAGCTCATAAGGCAAAATGCTATGTTGGGTTCTGGTGCCGGGTTTGCCACAACGATCCGGGTCTTCTCGGAAAAGCGCTTTGGTCCTGAGGGCTGCGCCTCCCTCACCTGTGAGGTGGCTGGATTCAGCCTGCCCTGCCTACCTCATCGGCCAGTGCGCCAGAACACACCTCAGGTACAGCCAAGTCATCTCGGAGACAAAGTTATCTGCACTCCCACAGTTTCTTGGCCACTCTCAGCCCTGTGTCTACAGGAATATTCCCACCTGAATGGGCTCATAGAACAGCAATTTGTATCTCTGGCAAACACGATCATCCTTCTTTCCCAGGTCCAGCCTCCAGGAGAAACAAAACTCAGAAGGGTGAAAGAAACATGTAGGCAAAGAACATCCCTGTGCTTTAGGTCTGGCTTCCGTGAACCTGTGGTCTGACTGCTTAAAGGTCCCTGTAAGCCAAGTTTTCATTCCGAGCAGCCCTAGCCAATAGCCACCGCAGGCGTCTGGGTAAGATCTATCCTGCCCTGGGAATGTGTGTTCAAGAAACAGGAAGAGGAGCACAGGGTGGCGTGCAGGCCTCCGATGAATAATAAACATGACCCAGTCCACTACGGTCACAGGCGAGTGAGATACCCAGCCACCTGCCTGCCCGCTCGGTGACACACGGGAGTAAACAGACTGCACTTCCCCGCACCACCCTTCTTACAAACGCTCAGCACACTGTCAGATCACACTTGCCCCCCATGCCCTCCATGGGGCCAGCGTGGTAGGTGTGTGAAGAGTAATCCCAAAGAAACCGGAACCTGCTGCAGCAACCAGGGGTCACGAGAGCCCTCAGCGGAGACAGGGTACTCTCTACAGGGAGGCCAGGCACCTGGCTCCCAGGCCAGGAGGGACCCCTGCTGCCCTTCTCCAAACAAGGCCACAAAAGAACCAAGCAGCCACAGCTTTCCCTTATGGGAACATGTCTCAAGAACCTTCTCTACGCCAGGAACCACAGTCAGGCTAGAGCAGGCCCTGCACGGACTCGCCGGCCGCTGTGGCCAAAGCCCACAGCGTGGAGAGCCCTCGGGCCCCGCCAGGCTCTGCCCATGTCTCCAGCATAGAGTGTGGGGTGCTTCAGAGAACACCCAAATATCACCCCCCAGGTCTGAGTCAAGACAGTCTTGACCCTGGGGCGGGACTCCCCGTCACCCCTCCCCAGCTCCGATTTTATTCCACTTACACCAGGCCCCGGGGAGCCGTGCCTGCCGCCCTGTCTGACACCATGTCCTCAGACTCCTCCACCTTTCCCCACAGCCTAAGCTGGCTCAGCTTCCCTTCCAACCCCGAGATCTGGCCCTGGGCATGTGGAGAGAAGCTTGTCAAAACTCTTGGAAAAAACTGAAAGTGACTAAATGCACAACCATCTCCCCAGGCAGGGTTGGCCTTTGCAGCGTCAGCGCCGCCAGCATTCCTGAGCCAGCCAGGGGAGCGCCGGACAGAGCCCTCTGGGAGGGGTGGGTGGCCTCTGAGGTCAGCGGAGGAGGCAGGAGGCCCAGGCGGAAAGCACCCTGCCACCCGCAGGCCGGGTCTGTAGGTCTCCGAGTGGTGAGGAGGAGCCCACACCAGGGGGTGTTGAGGCACAGGGTGGAAGTTGGGGAATGCCCTGTTTGCGTGCTTCGCACACCCACAAATACCCGCCCAAGATTGCTCACCTTGTCACCGGAAGATTTCAAACAGGGAGGCCTCCCAAGAGGCCAGAGATGTGTTTACAGCTCCATCAGCCTTAATGGCACTCTGGGCAGGGCAAGGGTGGTGAGCAGCTCCTTCCATGGGGCAACTGAGGAATGAGGAATGGGTGTGGGGAGCCAGAGAGGACCCCATGCTGGGCACAGACTGACGGAGGGAAAAGGCTTAACAGCCAGAGATGGCCCCAGGCCTTCAAGGACGGTGGGGTTCACCTACTCTTACCCTGCCTCTAGCCAGGGGGACCTGCAGCTCCTGCCACCATAGGGTCTCCCTGAGTTCCGACCTCACGAAGCTATTCCAAGGAAGAGTGTGGCAGGGAGCAAGAAAACACTTTGGGCTCTTCATAGAAAAGGCACTTTTGCCTGAGAAGCACCCTCCTGTGCCATTTTGTTGGCG
The DNA here is from genome assembly GCA_007922815.1 of Macrotus californicus. Lineage (NCBI taxonomy): Eukaryota > Metazoa > Chordata > Mammalia > Chiroptera > Phyllostomidae > Macrotus > Macrotus californicus. Next base: position 73,884 of record VMDR010001223.1, read on the forward strand.
GGCCAGCCCAGGCTTGCTCTGGGGCCTCAGCCACCCCCCACCCCCCAAGCCTCTGGCCCCAGCTTCTGAAGCAGGCGAATCACTTCACCAGCCAGAGCCCTGGGGGTGGGGCTGCGGTTGTCTTTCCCCTGTTACTCAGGGCCTAGCTGCCAGGCTTGGCATAAGCTGATTCACTGGTGAACTTGGGAAGAAAAGAGAGGATCCCAGATCCAACCCTCGGTGCTGAAGGGAGATGTCAATTCGCATCCACCTAGTGACTTGCAGGATCAGCAGGCAAACACACATGTTCATTACCAAGTCTAATTAGGCTGGCAGACAAGTGGCATTAATCATTTTTTACTGTACCTGGGATTCAAGCCCCTCTCACTCCATAATCAGAAAATTTCATGCTCTGATGAATGGGGGAAATCAAGCCCACATTCCATCCTTTCACTTTCATCTTTCCAGAAGACAGGAAGCAGGGAGGAGAGGAAACAGACAGCTTGGGGAGCTCAGAAGGCCTCTCTCAAAACATCCCAGGTCCTTTCTCTGTACCCCCACCTCCAGCTCCCCCACATTCCACTAGGACTTTTCCCAAGAAGACCCCAATTAGAGCCAGGGGCAGGGGAGGGTCTGGAAGTGGGGGATTCCTCTATCTTTAACAGCATGACACCCATCTTACTGCTTAATTTTCCTAACCTCAAAGCCAAGCATGGGCCTGAATCAATGGCCATACTTCAAGCCACACACCTCAGTGCTGCTGGGTGTACGAGACAAACAAAGCACCATCCAAGTGCCCAGGGTTCTGGGTCTGCTACAGGGATACTCAAGGTCAATGTCCCAGTAATCTCTTCTACAAAGAACCCACGACAAGGCATGGGCCTGCAGGACCCAGAGGCTGGTACAGGGGAGGCTCCAGTGTGCACAGAACAAATGGTTAAGCCCGACCATTAATGTAGTGACAAGGCTGCTGGACAAGGGCCCCGAGGACATACCAGCCTCACTCCCCAAGAGAGTCCCCCATCCTCAGACCTGAAGGCCACGAGCAAATGTCTCACACTCACAACGTAATTAGCGGCTATTACAGGAAGGGGAGGTTAGGGTGATGCGCCTCAGGGTGCCCCTTTCGACCCTGGAATTCCAATTGCTTAACATATCATGACTCCAAACAACGCCCCTTCCAGAGAGAGACTGGCTCTGGGAGCAGGTATGTGGCACTCACTGGCAGCATGCAAGGTATGCCCAAGCAGCCCTCCTGGAATGTTGGGTTTCCCCATTCTCCCAGGGGTGTCCAACCCGAGGCCCACGGGCCACATGCAGCCCAGGATGGATATGAATGCAGCCCAACACAAAATCGTAAATTACCTACAACCTTTGTTTTGGCTCATCAATTTTCACTAGTGTTTGTGTATTTAATGTGTGGCCCAAGACAACTGTTCTTGCAGTGCAGCCTAGAGATGCCAAAAAGTTGGACACCCCGTGAGATCATCCCCTCGTCCACAATGGCTTACACATCCACGAAAAGGAGATGGAAGGTCAAAGGTCAACTCTATATGCCTTTTACAGAGGAAAGGGCCCGTGACCTGTAAGGGACATTCTCTGAGAACAAAGCCAAAGGGCAGCACGTTGCTTGCTGATGACCACTCCCTCCTGGAGAGCTGGGAATGGTTATTCTCCCCACCGCCCCCGCCCCCGCCAAAACACGTGTGTTCGCACAGTTTTTCTCTTCCCTCTCTCTCCTCTCTCTCTCCTCTCTCTATTTCCACCTCTCTCCCCTCACCAATGTCCACTGGATTTCCTTCTCTGTCCAGCAAACATGATCCCTTCAATCCTGGAAATTAGCATCAACCCTGAGCTTCCCTGTCAGCAAACCCAGCATTAACCAGAGCTCAGTCACGGGCCTTGAAGCAGGGGTTAGCTTAAACTTTCCCTAGAAAGGCAGGCAGGTAGTTTTCTAAAAGCTTCCCTCATTAAAAGCCCATTTTGCCAACAAGGTTCCCACCCAGTGTCAGCCGCCTACGCAGACAGGTGTCACCCAATACTCAGGCCCTCCTGCTGGTGTCCAAGGACGGGGAGGTTTAAGAGTAGTAACAAGCTGCCACCTTCATCGACCACGACTGACTGAAACCGTGTCCCGTGCCTGGCACTACTCTGGGGGTGACTGATACGAAGACAAAGTGCCACGGTCCTGGTGACGGCTAAGCCACCGCATTCTTTGAGGATGCTCCTCAGCCAGCAGGCAGGAGTGACGTTTCCCAGGACTTCCCGGACCTCCGGGGACACTCATGGCACTCGCTTCCCCATTCAGCTCAGCAACCAGGTGGAATCTGAAAACTCCACGCTGCTTGGAAAGGTGATCCTACGAGGTGCCCTGAGCCCAGGCAAGTCGTTACAACTGCCGAATGGGAGGGGTGGTAACATTCACATGGCATTAAACGTTCATGCCGCATTGTTCAGCACTGTTCTAAGCGCTTTACAAATATCGATTCATTTAATTCTTACATTAACAATAAAGTAGGCAATGTTATTACCCCTATTTTTTAAAGCCAGGGAGTGAAATACAGGGTTACACCAAGACTCAGTGGCAAAGTCAAGATTCACACCCACATCCGTAGTTCCAGGCCGCGCTATCAATCACAGCACAGTGCTGACCTTCAAAAGCCATGTTTCCAACCCTCGCTTTCAAAATAAAGATAAAACAAACTAACCCCGCCATGGAATTAGATCTGCTGCTTCAAGAGAGATACCCAGACCCTCATTTGCGCATCAGACCATTTCTTAACTGTTCCCCTCCGGCCAAGTCCACAGTGAGTCAGTGTGAATGACGACAGGCCGGGATCTTCTCCACAGCCCCTTGACTCCAGGTCTGCATCCTCTCTCTCGTATTCAGACATCCCTGGCCAGTGGTGAACCTATGTGGGGGTCACCAAGTCACACAAAGTCAGAGGAAATGTCCTTGCACCTGGGTCTTCCTGCCACCAGAAACTATGTATGAACTAATCAAATTAAATAAATTTTAATGTAAAGTGAACACAAATTCATTTAGTCATGGAGTACCCTGCACACACACACACACACACACACACACACACATGAATATAGCACCACCACCCCACAAAAATCATAAAGCTCTGTGCAAAATGTTCAGCAATTAAAAAGAGTCCCCAGACGTCTCAATACAAACCAGAATTTCAAAGAAGCGATTTCTCCAGGGCGCCCGCACGATAAACCCATTACAGCGCACACACCGCCCCTGTGTTGGTGGGGTTGGTGGGGTTGGTGGGCACCGTGAAGTGCCCCAAGACCCCTGAGAGGGCAACTGCGTTCAATTCTGCCGAAAGGTCAGGGCCTTTACCAGACGACAGCAGCCCTCATCCACCACACGCACCTCCGTAAGTTGGCTCTTTCCTTTTCAATTGGCACCTGAACTGTGAATCCTGGTGTTGGAGGGAGCAGCAGCCCCTCTCCCTCCCAATCTTCCCCTTCCACTTGACCCTGGCTTGGAGTCAGCTCTCATTCCCCGAAGCCAGCTGCAGTGGGAGGTGCACGGCTCAGCCTCGGCCGTGGACTGACTGCAGAGACAAAGTAGGGGTTTCCTGATGTGGAAGAGGCTGATGCTGTCCAATGCGGCAACTGGATGGGAGACCATGGGGGAAGGGCCTTTGCTGAAAGATGCAAACCATAACATATTTCCAGAGACGCTTGATAGAGTTGTGCCATTGTCTGTGCTTTCTGCCTCAGATATTTAAAATATCTATATAAACACATAGATATCTTCTGCCAGACATGGGCAACAGTGAAAATGGGGGTTGGAGGTGGAGAGAGGACATTCATTAAAGAAATACACACACCTAGCTGTAAGAAGAGAAAAATAATAACCCCTCAAGGACTGCACATTGGCTCAGAAAACCCACAGCCTGGGCACCCAGCATTTTGTAGTCGAGTCTGAGTAGAGCCTGGCTCAGGGGAGGCTGGGGGACCTGAGAGCGCTGGGAGGAAGGGACCAGAGCGGGGTCATTTTAGAGCATGATGACCGCTGCGGTCACACAGGAGGAGGAGGAGGAGGCAGGGTCCAGTCAAACATTACAGCACAGTCCAAAGGTGTGAGGGGTCAGAGACAGAAGGCAGGAACCGGCACAAGTCCAGGGTGACCTCAGGCTCTCTTCCGCCTCACAGACATTTCTATTCAAAGCCTAGCCAGGTCGCCTCCTTATCCCAGCAGGTCACCCTGCAGGAGGGATGTACCACAGGTGGACATGCGCCATAGGTGGGCAAACCGTTTGCTATTGACCCTGATGAGCACGAGTCAAACGGCCACCTCACTGCCCGCCTCACAGCCCGCTCTCACAAACCTACAGCAAAAGCAGGGGGGTGCACTGGAGACAGCAGAGTGACCTTGCGGCCGCGGCCATCAACCCCCACCTGCACGCGCGTGTGTCCACATGGGTGTGTCTGAGGAGGGGACGAGGCGAGTGCCCGTCAGGAAAAGAGGTATTTGGTACCGCAGAACCGTATCTGGGCAGCAGGCAGTCACGAAAGGATACGGAGCAGGGAAGTAAGGAGCAGAGAGTCCCCCAGGGCTTCTCTCTCTTAGTAAAAGTCGAGGTCTCCCCTGGAGCCAGAGCAGGCAGTGCCCCCTCCCTGCCCCAGCCCCGCGCAGTTCCTCGCCCACGGACTGCGGTCCTCCCGCGCGCCCCTCCCCGGCCCGGCCCTCACTCACTAGCGCAGCGCAGCGCCTGCCGCAGCACCTCTCGTCCGCACAGGTCGCACCAGCCCCGGCTGCTCCGTAGCGCCAGTTCGGTGAAGCAGTGCCCTTCGCCTCGCTCCGCCGGGACGCGGGGATCCTGCGGTTGCTCGAAGATGCTCCGCACGTCTCGGGGCCGGGGTGCTCCAGGCCGCCGCCGCAGTCTCTGCTGCAGACCAGGCCGGAGAGGGCGAGCGGGGCGGGAGGCCCGGGGTGGGGGCTCCAGGTCCCCGCGGGCAGCCCTTCGGGTGCTGCGCCCCTGGTGCGCCCCGGGCGCAGTGGAGATGGGCGCAGGGGCGCAGCGGCGGGAGGACCCGCTGGGTGGTGGCGGCGGCGGCGGCGGCTCCGGGCCGCTCAGGCTCTGCAGATAGCTCGGGGGTTCTGGATCCAAGAGCAGCCGGTACGGGCGCTGCCCGATGGCCGGGGACGCCATGACCATGCCCAGTGCGTGGCGTCGGCTCTACTCCCGAGTTTGCCTCGAGAGGAGGGCGGCCCCAGACCAGCGGCCTTTAAAGGAACCGCAGGCTGTGGGGCGGGGCAGGGGCGGGGAGACTCGGGAGAGGCAGGAAGGACGACCCCGGGGAACCACCGACCGACAGAGCCGCTGGACCGGCGATGGGGGGCGCCCGAACGAGTGTGGATTTCAGGGCGTCTTCTGGAAACGGACAGGATAGCTGGAGGATTTAGTGTGGGAAAGGCTCTATTTGGTACAACTCCGTCTGCCTTCAGCCCCACCTCTGTCCCTCTCCCATCACTTCCCCCAACATCAGATCGCCCCTGGTCGCACCCCAACACGCCCAGGTGTGGGGGAGGGTGGAAGGGACTGCTTAACATCTACCAAGAGGTGGGGTCTAAAGAAAGGTCCACCGCGAGATCTCCGCCCTCCACCCTCCCGATTTTCAGCGGACCCGAGGGGCGTGCCCCTTGAGATCCCTCCCTCCCCTGGTCACAGCCTGCACCCCACCCCCACCCCCCACCCCCCGCAGCCGTGCGGAGTCCCGAGACGCGAGGCAACGCTTCACAAGCTGGCCGCGAGAAGCCGCCCCCGCGGCGGGCTACACTGTCCGCGTGCGCCTTTCGCTCTCCTTGGATTTCCCCTCGGCCAGCAGCCCTGCCCGGCAGGGTACTCCTTTCCTGGAAGCCGGGGGTTAGGGTGATCGTGGGCCTTGGACTGTGAGAACACTCCAGCGGCCTTTGGGATGGGAGAGCTTCTAAGTCAAACCCTTCTCTGCCCGTCGCTGTTTTAGCAATTACCGTGGGAGAGCACCAGTCCCCCCAAGGCCCTCCTTTGCATCTGTTATGGACAGCTCACCGAGGGACCCAAAGGCAGATTGTGTTTGCTATGCTCACACCTCACACCTCACACCTCACACCACGACCAACACACCAACCCCCAACCCCTTTCAGTGCTCTGCTGCCCGGGGCCTTGATAGTCTTAATCACTTTTGAACAAAGGGCCGGGCATTTTCTTTCTACATTGGGTCCCGCAAATTATGTGGCGGGTCTTGCTCATCTCTCGTGGGTGAGGAAACGGGGTTCCTGTATCTTTGAACGTGTGTCTTCCTGACCCAGACCAGCTGTATGACCCAGGCCCTCCACCACTCTGACTCAGTGGTCACTGCCTGTCCTCTTAAAACCCGGGTTCAGTTTGGTTGGTTCATCAGAGGTCACCAGCAACCAACATTGGGAATATCCTGAAATCTTTTAGACCTCAGATTCCCCACCCCTCCCCGCTTCTCAGGCTTGAGATGAGTCTCCCCCTAGTGCCTGGTGGGGGAATCTTCATTTTGTTTTACGTTTTTCTCCTGGGAGTAATTTTTAGGTAATTCTTAATCTTTCTTTGAGTGGGTGGCCAGGAAATTCCCAGCCTGCTTTGGTCCATGGCTCTCCCTCATGGCAGGGATGATCATGGAGTGCTCTGCCTCTGCAGCTGGGGACATGTCACAGGCCCCCTGGGTCTCACCAGAAGCTGGAGCTTCTTATCTCCGGAGGCTTATCTGGGTAGTGAGAAGAGTGACCCACAGTGGCCTAGGCCACGGGGGCTTCGAAAAGAAGGAATTGAGATTCAGGAGTGTGAGCCGCCAGTCACCCCCTGCTCCCGCCTTCCACCTTCCCTCCCCCCTGTCTGAACATTGCTTTCTCTACATCAGCGGTTTCAAACTTGGGCATGCGTGGCAATCACCTGGAGGGCTTGTTAAATCGTGAATTACTCCTCCTAAACACAGAGTTTGAGTTAGTGTGTCTGGGGCAGGGGTGTGAGATTCTGCATTTTTAATAAGTTCCCAGGAAGCGTTGATGTTGCTGGAGCCACTGCTTCTGATCTAAGGGTTCTTCACTCTTTTCCCCTCAGGACAGGTGAAGTTCTTTGGGAAACGACTGATAAAAACCCAATGGGAGGGCTATTCTGGAATGCCCTTGGTTGAAGTTTTAAAAAGGAAAGTACAATTTGCCTTCCTGCTCCCTATCCCATCTCTCCCACTTTTTCTGCAAGCAGGCTCTTGGGGCTGTGCAGAAACCTGTACTGCCTATAAATATTTGTTTGTATCCACCCTCTGTTATCCATCCATCTCCACAGGCCTGAGACTCATTCTGGAGCTCCCTCCCTCCCAGGAGGGCAGTGGGCTGGGTGAGGTTCAGGGTGTGTACCCAGTGTGAGCTCTAGGTGCTAGCTTGGTGTGGCAAGAAGAACAGGGGAGCTGGCAAAGTGTTCGTCACTAGAAGGCCAGTTTTCAAATATCATTAGTGAAATAATTGCCAACAATCACATCCCTGCCCTTTACTCCCACCCCAGCCACCAAGCGTGAGGTGTGGTGGTGCAGGCCAGATTCTCTGGATAGAGAGGTTCATGGGATGAGTGTCTCCTCTGGCCCCGGGAGCCTGGGGACTCTCTGGAATAATCAGGGGTAAACCCCTTGCAGGCTGCCTGAGCCCACAGAAAATTGCTCTGGTTTCTGTTTTCCTGAGGCTGCTCCGCAGCAGGAGGAGGGGCAGCGGCTGCTCCCAGCACTGAGTGGGAGAGGAAGCCGTGCAGTTGGCTTCTGGGATGGGAACAGAGATGAGAATGGAGATAACATAACTTCATGTAACCAATCCAGAAGTTTATCAAGTTTATCTTAAGGTTTATCTCCCTGAGCTAAGCAATTAAGGTCTAAAGAGGTATTTGCCTCCCCTGAACCCAACAGGAGACTCCCTGCCCAAGACTCCTTCTTCCTTCCAGCCTAATCCCTTCTTCCTTGAAAGAGCATCACCTCCCACAACACACACACACACACACACACACACATACACACACACACACAGCATGCTCACAACTTGTTGCTCCTTCCCCAGGGAAGCACTAAATAAACTCCGTTCTTATTGTAGGGTCAGCACGACTGAACGTGAGCATTGCTGGGGTCCCTCTTTGTCATGCAGGCTGCAAGGCCAAGGCCACAGTGTGGCAGACACACCTCCGCTGGGGGTTCCCCACGTTTGCCGGCCCTCTTGGCCCAGAGCCATTGACTTTTCCTGTCTGTGGTGCACTCCCAGAAGAGCGGGTGTGCGGTTTTTACTGTTGACTAGGCAGGAGGATTATGGCAGTGAGGTCCGTGTGCGAGGTCACTTCTGAAGTGGTCCCAGTGCTTGTCGGTTCCCCCGTTGCGGGTGTTGTTTCAAGGCTGCCCCCCAAACCCCTCCCGAGCTTCCTAGCAGGAGGAAAATGGAAAGACCGATGGGGCCTGACTTTCTGAAGGGGAAGTTTTTGGTTTTGTTTGGCTTTAAAGCTTTTGAAGTAAGAAATCCCCGAAGCCTTTAGGGACCTTTCAGTGGTTGTGTTAGCACTTCTCTCTGCGAAGGGTCCCTGGGCCTGTCAGGACAGGTCAGGTTACGCTGCAATAATAAACAGCCCCCAACTCCCTGTGCCTTTCAACCAGAAACTTCTTTCTCACTCATAGGACGTGCCCTCTGCTGTTTGGAAGGGGACTGTTCATCGAAGCCCCTTGGGGACCCAGGCTGATGGAGCAGCCACCACATCCAGCGTTGCCAGTCACCATACCAGAGGGAAGCCGAGAGAGCTTGGAGGGTCCTGCATCCCCCTTGAAAAGCTCTAGTCACTTCCATTCACAACTCATTCATTGCCAGACCTGTGGCTCACCTACACAAGGAGGGCAATAACAACCCTACCACGTGCTCAGAATGGGAAAACAGCTTAAAATATTTGGCCAACAGCAATCTTCAAGGGCACAGAGCAGCGATTCGTTCCACAAGTAATTACTTAATATCCACCACATATCAGGTACTGTTCTAGGAACTGAAGGTACCACAATGAAATAGACATATTCTTGGAACTTACATTTTAGTGGCAGGGCCAGATGATAAACACACAAACGAAAATGGAACATGCTATCAGGTAAATGCCGTGATGAAAAATGAAGCGCGTTAAGCGAGCGGAAAGAGACAGGAGCTAACATGAGACCGGGTGGTCTCTGGGGAGCAGGCCTGGAAACACAGACCTCAATGGAGTAGGCCCGTTGTCTCTCCAAGCAAGGGTACAGGAGGAGGGAACAGGAGACACAATAGTCCCTAAACTTTCCCAGACCTCGTGAATGCGCTCGTTCCAAATGTGTGTTCCCAGTTTCCAGAGACTGATTCGGCAAGCCTGGATATTGGCTCGTATTTTATAAGACAGTTTGATGGATGTGACTCACAGACCACACTTTGAAAATGGGACCAAAGCAGTGTGCTGTGTGTTTGTGGGGTTGTGTGACCCTCCGTAGACACTTGAGGGAAAACGCTCTGACCCTTGTTAACCATGGGATTCCAGCTCTCCACGCAACTGCCTCTCCTTCGGGGGCAGCTTGTCACATCCAGAGCCCAGCCTCTGGGGGAAGGAGGTGTTGCTCTCCATGTGTAGTGAGGCTCAGTAATACCCTCCATCACCGGGCTCTGAGCAGGCACCGTGACAGAGCACTGCCAGGGAATTAAAATGTCTGTGTGAGTCCCTTGTAAGATGCTGCACATATTGAACACCTGCTGTGTGGTGGGCACTCTGCCTGTGTCCCTCCGACATCACGGCCCCTCTGTGACATGGCTGGCACTCCTGGCTCACAGGCAAGAAGACTGAAGCTCAGCGAAGTCACACGACTGACCCCAAAAGGTGTCACAGTCTGGACTCAAATCCATGATTTTGCCTTTGCACTGCCCACCTGGTGTGGCAAAAGTGGCCGTGTTTAAACATCTCTGAGCTTACCTTGCAGGTGCAGCTTAAAGACTGGCAAAATCTTTCCCCATTTTTCTTCCCCTGGCAAAATCCCGTTGAGCTCTCCAGGTCCAGTCCGCACGCCAGGTGCTCTGTAGAGCCCTCCCAGAGCCGCACCAAAGCCATCCTTACTTCTTCTGGGCTCCCATTGTCTCCTGGTCTCTAACACTCATGTCATCACAGCATGAATCACAATGAAAAGCTGACATTTTGCCTCCCTCACTTGGCTCTTCTTGCTCTTTCCGATCACGTCGTGTGGGGCAAATAGGAGGTGCTCATTAAATGTTGAATGAAGTGAACGCAGCTGACTGCTCCCCACCTGTCCCTGATTCTGGACTGATCTCTTAACGTCCCTTCAAGCCCTGGCCCCCACCCCCAGACAGGGAGGAGAGGAGGACTTGTCTGGTCTAGGGAGAATCGAAGATGCCCCAAATCTGCGGGGCCTGGGTGCAAGTGGGGCTGATGTTGGGGACTCTGGTTAAGATGCATGTGTTTCCTCCAAAGTTGCTGGTCAGTGGGGGGGATTTCCTGTTTCAGGTGCTCGTAATGGTCCAGGGGTGAGGTCTGGTAGGTCACCATCCCTACTTTGGGGGATGGGCTTTCTTTGTGTCACCAAAGTAGAGTGCTCCCATGGGGATTATCTAGGTCCTTGAAGGTGCTTGGGGACTAGAAGGGCAAACCAGGGTGGGAATGTGAGCAGGGATTTGAAGGCCCCTGGAAGGACCCGGGAGGGTGTTGCCGTACAGGGTAGGATGGGGTGGGGTGGGGTGGGGCCTGTTTTCAAGCAGCTGAATGACGCCTTCCCTGTGTCTTCTGTGTCTCGGTTAATGGGATTTTTCCATCCCAGGCCCCTCAGCCGGGCTCAGGATGAGGCTGGTTTGCGTATGTTTCATCTTTCCGTGTTGGAAAAACTCAGCTATTCCAGGCAGATTTGTCAGCAGCTTTTCCTCCTCAGCCAGAGGGGAGGCTCCCAGTCACGGCCACTACATTCCAGCACTAAGCCAGCTCTGGGCCCATCGCTGTGGCGGGAGCCAGGACTAGACCTGTGACAGGCCAGCGAGAGCAGAGCGCCCCGATGACCTCCCAGCCCACCTCACACACCCCATCTCTCTTCGGGGTCTCTGTCTGCTTCCTCTCCCGCCTCATTCTCTTCCCCCCTGGTCCACCCCATCCTCCCTCCTCCCCTACCACCCTCTCTCCTTCCCTCACTCTCATGGTTTATCTCACCCCTCCCCCGCCCTGCCCCGTCTCTCTGGCAGAGGGTGCAGGGAACCCACCCAATTGCTTCAAGTGGCTGCTGTAATTCCAGGGACAATACAACTGAAGCTACTTCAGGTCATCCTGGCCCAGTCTTTACCATCTCCCACTGGGGTTGCCTGATTCAAGATCTTTTCTGCAGTGGAGGGAAAAGAAGCCAGGAATTCCACCCTTTACAAACTCACAGAAGCAGTCTGGAAGTGAACCCCAAACGACCAGTGGCAGCAGTCCTTTGAGGCCTCCCTTGCTGAAGTGAGTGAGGCGGCCCCGTGGGAGCAAAGGGTGGGTCCAGCAGGAGAGTGGCCAGGCCTTTGTGGAGACCTGTGCTGCCCCTGAGGCTGGCTTCCCCACCTCAGCTGTCAGAGTGGGGCTGGTGTCTGGGCCCGTGTGCACCCTGCCAGTGGCCTGTGCTGGGCCATGCACATCTTCTGCAGGACACCTGCAGGCTCTGCCTCAGGCCTCCCAAACTTTAGATTCTCAAACCTGAGATTCTCGGCTAAGAATCTCAGCAAGGTGAGGGAAGCCAGTCAGCAATGCAGGCTTCTGGGCCACATCCTTGCTGACTGGAATCAGGAGGTGGGTGAGGTCCCAGAATGTGTGTGTGTGTGTGTGTGTTTAAAGATTTTATTTATTTATTTTTAGAGTGAGGGGAAGGGAGAGAGAAAGAGGGACAGAAATATTGATATGAGAGACATCAATTGGTTTCCTCTTGTATTGCCCCCAGTGAGGATTGAACCTGTAACCCAGGCACGTGCCCTGACTGGGAATCAAACCAGTGACCTTTCAGTTTGCAAGGTGACACCGAACCAACTGAGCCACACTGGTCAGGGCCCAGGTTCTGTGTTTTGATTCCCAATACCTTCCTGTAAAAAGGAAACCTCATGGATTCTGAGAAGTAGAGACTGCAGCCCAGCAGCACCAGGCCTTCCAGACCTGGCGGCACTTCCAGCCTGAGAAGCCAGGATGTGTCTCAGCATCCTTCTAGGTAGGCCCCTCTTAACTTAAGCCAGACCGTTTCAAGAGGATGCTGGTCATGAATCTGAATGCCACGTGGACCCTTCCCAGGCATTTGTGACTGATTTGAGCTACTGACCGAGCCTCTTTGAGACGAGCTTCTGTGGCTCGACCCAACCTGCACAGGGGCCTCAAAGCCCAGGGAGGTGGGGGTGGGGAAGGTAGGTAGAGAACTCACGCTGTGTTTCAGGTACTGTGTGGAAATAGCTAATCTATTTCTACCTATAACTTTGAAAGATATCATCTCCATTTCACAAATGAGAAAACTGAGGCACAGTGTTTCAATTTACCCTCCACATAGGCACCAAAGAGTCGTATCTTTAAAATTCCAGTTGGACTTGACCTAAAACCTGTTTCTATGGAGCCCTGAGGGGAAGCCCAAGTTCCTTAGTGTGGCCTGTGAGGACATTTTGGGTCTAACCCCTCCCTTTCCACAACACCGACTTCCCATTTCCACTCACTCTCCAGCGACACAGATACTCCTAGTTCCTTCCACACCGAGGCAGGTGCTGCTCACGCCACCGCTGCCAGGGAAGCCTGCCATGCCCTCATCACCAGGCAACTCTGCTCACCTGCCCCCAAGCCCTTCGCCGACCCCCTCCTGGCTAAACTAAGCACGCTGCCCTGTGATGATGGTGACAGTGACGCGATACTACACTTGAGCAGTGTATTGCTGTCCTCACGGCACTCTCCTCATGAGGGCGAAATGCCTTCTGCCACTGAGGTGAGCAGGTAAGAGCCTTGGTCACTTGGCAACTTCAGGCACTCACTTTGCATCTGAGGAACTGAACAGCCCTCCATTTTCTTTTCAGTGCTGTTAGGAATCAGAGAGGGGAGTTTAATGGGCCTTCAGGTACCCAAGGATCTTACAAGGTGCTTCTGGTCATGGACCTTGGTGCAGCCCCCACCCCCTGTGGAGATGCATTTGGCTCTGCAGAACTTTAGGTGCGTGGAGGCACCCATGTCCTGGCTCTGCCCAGCACAGGGAGGAGCTGAAGCCTTTGAGTAGGTCCTCTGCTGGGCTTTGCTCATGAGATCACAGAGCCTGGGTCATGTACATCACCCTCCAACAATCTGCACTTGGCTTTCAGGGATCCCCTGGCTCTCTTGCTGAGCTCCACCAAACATGTGGGGTCCAGAGCAGCTGCCAGGGAAACCCCATCGTGGGACTTCCCTGCAGGGCCATTGTCATCCGGAAGTGTTGGTCTGAACTCATGCCGGCAGAGGTGGTCCAGTGCCCAGTGCCACTGAGGGAGCAGCTGGCTTCTGGGGCCCCAGAATCTGAACCCACTGGGCTTACGGGCCCCACGACACGGGGTCCAAATGGCACACATAAAGCCACCCAGGCCCGATGCAAGCAAAGCCCCAGCAACTTTCCCCTGGTCTTCAGAGCCGGCTGGGCTTTCCATGGGGAAGCAGCCTGGAGGCTGTCAGGTGCCCAGACCCAGTGGCCTGCCTGTCTCACTCTGCCTTGCTGTCTGACAGAGTGGCCTCTGAGGATCTGGAAACTCCAGAGGGGCAGGAGGGACTTCTGGGGTTATCTAGAGTCAAACATAATGTTGTCTTTACGTTTCAAAGCACACAACGAGGGCTCCTCATTTGTTTCCCTCCCCTGCTAGGGCTACTTTACCGCAAGCCACCTCCCCCAGCCCTCTGTACCTACCCCTGGTGGGTCAGGTGGCTAGTCTAGCTCCGGTGAAGGGACCCTGGAGGTTCCGCAGGGGAAAGACTAAATTTGCACACATCTGAATGCCTCACCCAGGCACCATTTTGGCTTCTAGACAAGTCGAAGGAGTGCTCCAGATGGCCCACGGTAACGCTCAAACTCTGTTTCCCACACAGCCTAGGTTTCAAACAGTGGTGGGGTATGGGGAAAAAGCGGTAGGCACTTAGATGGTAGATTTGAGGGTTTGTTTGTGTTTTTCTTTAAAGAAAGACCTTCTTTTCTTTCTCCCCAAGCTGTAGGCCCCTTACACAGCTTCCCAAACGACAGGAGTCCAGAGAAAAGAGGAACGAGAAGACAAGCCCTCCAGCTGGGGGCCACCTTCCTTGGGCTTTTCCCTAAAATTAGGACCCATTTAGGGGAAAGGCAGGAATCAGGAAGCGGCCAGCCCCGCCTCCATTTCCCAACCCTTTCCCTCACAGATCCCCACCCTACGCCTCTGGGATGCCAATTGCACCAGCTTCCCCTGCAACACAACAGGCACAGCCCGGTGAGAGCCACTCAGAAGTAGAAAAGAAGGCACGTTTATTCCACTTTGGGAAGGACAGGCCTCTTCTATCCCCTCAGGGCTCTGGGTGTGCAGGCCTGTCCTAATCGCACGGCTATTACTGGCCCTTGCTGGCTGCATATCCCAGGACTGGTGGAGCCTTGGTGGGGACAGAGAAGGGGACGGGTCCCTGGACAGTGGCATCCAGCCTCCACCACCCATTCTCTCAACCTCAGGTTCAGCCAGACCAAGTGCAGAAGGAAAATCAGACCCTGTGCTGCCTGTGGCCTAGTGTGGCGAGCCTCAGAAATTGCAGGAGAGGGGAGAGGGCTGCATGTTCAACAAGAAACACCTTAAGAGAAAGACTGAGATTAGGCTGTTTGACCCAGCACCCTGGGGAGCCCCCCGGAGACTTCCTCTTCCTTTTCCCTGAGGAAAGAAGCCCTGTAAACAAGGGGTAAGGGGGTTTTGGGGAGGAGGCTGTGGGGGCCTCTTCTCCCCAGGGCCTGGCAAGGTTCAGTCATACGGGCCAGGGCAGCGGAGGAGCTGCCCCTGAGCCTGCTGCATAAGACACAACGGTCTGCCCGGGCAGGGGTCCTGACAAAAGTCATCGGGCGCCCCAGGTCCTGTGTGCTTCCCGCAGAAAGGCAGTGGACGGTAATGCTGGTGACATCTCCCGGCTGCCGGGAGAGAGGTAGGCTGATGAGATGGGACCAGGTATTGTCCTGGGTTGGGTCCCACAGTGCAGGCCGGAGTGCAGTGTTTGAATGATTCTAATGCTTCAGGACACCTCGTGCACCCCACAGAGGTTAGACATCAGGAGCCGACTGGACCCTAATTAACCTGCAATGAGAGGCGCAAGTTAGCCGCTCCCACACCCCAAGGCCAAACAGCTTTCAGGAGCTCCAAGGCATTCCAAGTGCTCAGCTCTGCTCCGGCAGCCTCCTGCCCCCGAGAAAAGCTCTGTGGTTCTCACCCCTGACTACACATTAGAGCTGCCTGGGAAGCTTATAAAGATGCCTCACCCTGGGCCACGCCCAGAGCTTCTGGGGCAAGACCCAGGTATCTGCACTTTTTAAAGCTCTCCTGTTGAATCCAGTACAGGGGCGTTAGGAGGAGGAAACAGGAATTCACGTGGCTTCTTCAGGCTCTCTGGCTACAGCTCTGAATAAGGAAGTGAAAATTCACCAAAGTAAAGCTTTGAGCTATCTGTAAATAGGCTACATATCACAACAAGAAAAATTGATGTCGGGCTAAAATTAGAACTTCCTGCCCATGAGGGCCATTTGGAAAGGCTGTCCAAGAAGCTGCTGAGTCTGCTCTTTGAGGATGTGTGAGGGGACGGATTCTCCCCTTGCTGGGATGGGACTGGGGCAGACACCTCCTCAGCCCAAGGACCCTCAGAAACTCTGGAGACAGCCACCAGCTTCTCCAGGCCTCCCTGCCTCCTGGTGCAACTCTAGCATCCAGCCTGGTGTGGCCTCAGGGGAACACCTACCACTTAGCAAGCCTCTGCCTGCCTCCCACTCCCTCCCCAGCACATTGCAGATCTCGTGCTCTTTAATCCCCACCCCCACGCCAAGAAGCTCAGAGTCGAACAGACCTCTGGGGGTGTGCTGTTGGTAAGGAGCAGAATCAGGAGTCAAATCCTGTTGGAATCTCTGTGGAGTTTTCCCACCATGCCACGAGTTCCCCAGTGGGGAGGTGACAGACACGCGGATGATGGGCGTGTCCTCGACCTTGCTTGTCTGCACAAGAGTACTGTATGTAAGCAAACCCACCGGCCCTCCTTGATTTTGAGATAATGTCCTTCCTCCTCTTTGGTGTTAGAAGTGCTCTGTGGTGTGGGACTACTACATGGCAGGGCTTTGCCCCTTTCAAATGTGTTTATTTGATTGTATGAAAAGCTGGTCCATCCAATTTTCTTTTGTGAATTTTACTGATGCACAGAATCCGAAGGTCTGGGCCTGCTGCACTCCCCCAGCGCCCCTGACCCCTGAGGAGGGGAATCAGCTCAGGTGATGGAGCAGAGTGACTAGTGCAGGGCCTGCAGCTGGGGCAGTCCTGTGAGCATCTGCCTGGAACAGGAGCCCCACAAGCCAGAGAAACACGGCCTCGGGCAGTGACCTGGGCTCTGTGCCTTGGTTTCCTGGTGTAGGACATGGAGACGCCATGATGCCACTCAAGGCTGTGAGGATCCAAAGGATCGTTTGGGGAGGCGCCAGGCAGAGCCCACAGTCACAGCCCCATCTCTGCCTGTCCGAGAATGGTCGTAGCATCAAGGTCACATGAATCCTCTGTTGTGTATCCCGCAATTGCTTAAAATCAGCTGAAATTTTCATCTCTGACGGCACTGTCACCCTCAAGACTGTAGTGGAAGCCTACGCTGTGGGAGGACAGGCCAAAGCTTCGAAGTGACTGTTTAGAAACCAGGCACCTGTCATCAAACCTGCAAGGACAGGTGCAGGGACCCTGTGCCTCCAACTTAAGGGTGGCTTGAGGACCTAGCCCTCCTTGGCACGCAGCAGGACTCCTTACCCCTCAATGATGTGGTTGTTGTCCTGCAGGTCAAAGGCCAGCAGCTTCATCTCCTCGCAGAGCTGCTCCATGCTGTCCAAGGAAGAGAGGCGGCTGTTCCTGAGGCCGAGGCTGCCCGGGGCGGGGAACCCCTGCCCTGGGAGGCCCCCCCGCCAGGTCTCTCTTTATTCCTTCTCCTAGGCCTGTTGTGAGGCAAACACCTTGGGCCCTGACCTCAGCACCTAACACTTCCCATCACCACCTCACACACACACACACACACACACACGAATGTCCCTCTCTCTCTGGTACTTACTGGAGACCCAGGTCCTTTAGTTCAGGACTGGGATAAGGAGCTGAGAGGGCTGGCGAGGCCTGAGCCTGCTCTGTTCTGTCCTGAGGGAACTGGTGAGACAGCGAGTCGAGGATCTGAAGGGAAGCACATAGTAGTCAGAAGGGAAGAGCCAGCTCATCTGTGGGGTGGAGACGTGCTGAGGACAGATAAGGAAAAGGTAACTAAACAGCCCCCAGCCCACATCCTTGGAGCACCCAGACCTCTGGAGCCCTTCCCACAAGCCCCTCCTTCCTATCCTGGGGTGCAGCTAGCACAGTCACCTCCGCTGTCTGTACTTAGATCTAGTGATCCAGACTGCCGAGTCCTCCCTGTGTCTAGCCTGCACCCCTGATGGCACACGCGCCAGGAGCTGCGGAGAGGGGGTGGGAGGCAGCCTGCATGTGGGGAAGGCAGAAGGAGCCACACTGGCTCTCTCCGAGGAGAAGCAGCCCTTCTCTGTTCCTGGTAGCAAAGCAGGCCACTGGCTTCTCCAGTTGCCTGTGTACAGGACTCCTCTCAGAAGGTCAAGGAGAGTTCACACTGCCTCTCTCAGGAGCCTGTGCAGGGACGGGGGATGTGAGGAAGATGTCCTGGCTTTCTGGAGGCTCTGCCCTTGCAGTGACCTTCAATCTGAGATGTCTACAAAGTGCCTTCCTCTTTCTCTATCCCTACCCTCAGGGCACCTTTGTGGGTCAGAGACCTCCAACCCACACCAAAGTGCTTGGACCTGGTCAGGGGCAGCTCTGCCCAGAGTCAGTGGAATGGCCCAAATGCCCCCAGAGCACCACGTGGACCGGGCTCTCCCGAGCAGCCCCCGGATTGGTGCCCCTGAAGGTTTCACACCTCACTGAGGCCCTCCTGGATGCCCTGGGCCTCTGTGCTGCAGGCAGCCACCGAGCAGGCGAGCAAGCGCAGGTGGTTCCTGGCCTCGTGCACCACCCTGGAGAGAGCAGATGAAAAATAAGAGCCAGGCTCTTACAGGGCCCACCCAAGCTGCTGTTTGGGTCACAACACAAACATGGAGGAGAGGCTTCCAGCAACAGAGGCCAGAGCCCATAGGTCCCAGGCATTTGCCTCCCCCATTGCTTCTGCCCATCTGGGTGTGCCCTCAGCTGTCCCCTGTCCCACTGCAAGGGTGCTCATGTTCTGACTGAGGCTGGTGAGTGTCCCACCACAGCCACATGGGAGCACACGCTGGGCAGGGTCACTCAGGCCACCAGGATGGGTGCACAGCCAGGCCAGGCTGCAGAGTGGCCGAGGACAGCCCACACTTACCATGGGAATTCCTCATGCTCCCATTTCCAGAGGAAATCAAGGCCAGGGCTCTTATATGAATTATCCTCCCTCTCCAAGCAGAGGGAGTGAGCAAGAACCTTTTCCCGTTACACAAAAAGGAAACCAAGTCCAGGGGGTTAAACCAGTGGCTGATTCTCAACCCTGGCTACACATCAGAATTACCTGAGGAGCTTTTAAACCACTGTTCTTTAAGCCAACTCCGGACCAATTAAATCAGAATGTGGTGTGGGGTGGGGTGGAGGAGCTGGGCATTGGTATTCTAATTTGAGGGTAGGAGGGTGCCTGGGTCTCGGGCCCATAACAAGCCCATAGGCCCCGTGGACCTCAAACAGACAGCACCTGAGAAACTGCCCTCCCTTCCCAGGGGGGACTGGTACCCCTGCAGGTAGGGGAACAATGGAGGGGGCCATCTGAGCAGGGAGAACCCAACCTCCTATGGGGTACAGTGAGAGAGGGGCTCCCCCCACCCCTCCTCCCTTGACTACTTGTCCTCATCCTAGGGGGACCTGAGAGTGTTCTCTTTCACAGAGGGTGGGCTCCCCCGCCTGAGCACCTGGGACCAGGGCAGAGTCCAGAGTTCAGGGGCAGTCACAGCCACACACCAGTCCTGCGCCTGCTGCCTGCAAGGCCTGCTGTCTGAGCCTCAGCCCCTCCCTTGTGAGACGGTGTGATGGCTTCCCTGCACGGGGTAGACACTGCGGTACTCAATAAGCTGAGGCACAGGACTTGCTCAGCAGACTGCCTGGCCCTCAGGGTCACAAAATCACCCCTCTTTGCCTTCGTCCCTTTACTGCCACCTCCCTCCCAGTCAGGGCTCTGTGACACCAGGGGCTGTCTGGGCCCAGGGTCCATGAGCTCACGAGGGAGGGCCGGACTGTTACCTCATGCGGTTGCCGTGTGTGACTAGAGACGCCTGGTACTTCTGCACGCACTCCTCCTGGAACACCTGCAGGAGCCTTTTGGCTAAATGACTAAAATTCACCCTGAGAAGAACAGGGAAACCGAGGCACAGAGATAAGCAGTCAGAGCCACCTGAGCACAGGCTGAGCGCGCCTGGGTCTCCACGCCTAAGTGCCAGCTCCTGGGTGCGTGGCAGGGCTGTCTCTCCAAAGACGGAGGACAGTGGAGACAGAGTGACTGGCACACAGCACAGCCAACAGAGAGATGTGGGGGGACAAGGGCACCCAGAGAACACACGCACTCTCAAGCTCAGCCTGCAGAGGGAAGTGTGTGTGCAAGTGTAGGGCTTGGGGTAGGTGTAGAACCAGGGGAGTGCATCCCCAAATAAGTCTTAAATCAGGGAGGGCCTCCTGGGACACGACAGCCCAGGAAGCAGGAGAGAGGGGCGCCCAAGGGGAGCCCAAAGAGAGGCTCAGGTGGAGGTCAGAAGCCTCAGGGGGTAAATCAGTGAGGGAACCCTACAAACAGTCTTGTTCAGAAGTAAATCCAGTTTCGCCATCACTGCTTCTGAGGAACCCCCTCCAACTCAGCCACATGATCTCCTTCCCTGGCTCCAGACAACCTGCCCCTGAGGTAGTTACAGCACTGTCGCCCCACCCAGCGGTGGCCTGGGGTCAGGGTCCTTCACCCCTCTTGTCTGGTGCAGAGAACCGCTCTACCCAGAGACACCCACCCTCCTGCCACCCTCCTGCCAAGGGACAGGCCACTCACTTATCCAGTTTGTGGATCTGCTCCTCGTTGTAGCCAAGCCCTGAGGGAAACAGAAATGATGTCACCTGTTCAGTCCACAAAATGGAATGCCCCAAGGGCTTGGGGGACAGATAAAGACAGCCTGGCTTGAACCTTGCTCCATGGGAGCTCGCAGCCCAGTGGAGCCAGCAAGGACAGAAGGAGTGAACCAAGCCCCAGGAAATTGCACTGTGACAAGGGGGTTGCATACCTGGGGCACTCGAATGCTTCGGGTGGGAAGGGGTGGACGAAATGCGCCCCTCAGCCAACATCATTCCAGGGGTGACTGGTGCCTACAGCCTCACTTCTGAATATTCAAGCTGCAGGGCAGCCAGCTGGGCTCTGCAGCAGGGAGCTGGATAAGCCAGGCCACCACCCTCACTGGGCCACCCTCCCTTCTCAGCCCAGCCACTTGAACCAGAAGGGCTGAAGTTTTCACTACCCGGGCATCTCCTGGTGCTCTCTGCCTGGGAAGATGCTGCCACCTCCTGGGTTTCAAGGGAATGATCGTCTGGGCCAGTAGATTCCCGAGAGCAGGGAGGCAGAGGTTAGTTACATTGCTGGCCCCACCTGCACACCCCTAGCACCAGAATTCCCTTCCTGGGCTCTTCATCCTGGCTCTGCCCTCAGCAACCTGGACACTTGTGAAGTTCAAGCTGCAAGTCACATCCTGCCTCCTGTTAGCAGCTGCCTGTAAGTGCACATTCACCTCACCGAGTCAGTTTCCACACCTGCCTTGTGAGACACACAGGTCGGGTGTGAGGGTAGAGAGACAGTGCCCTATTATTCACTACTGAGCATAACCAGAATGGAATCTTTCAATACTCCAAGGGTTATTCTTCCTGGCTCATCTTCCGTTTTAATAAAGGACACTTGAAGACCATAGCAATAAAACTCTTTTTGAGGCTGTAAAACAAGGTGATTAAAAGCAGCTGGACCTTATGGTACTGGCATAGAGACAGATGTCTACATCAATGGAACAGAATAGAGTCCAGAAATAAACCCATGCCTATATGGTCAATTAACATGTGGCAAAGAAGGCAAAAATACACCATGGGGTAAAGACAATCTATTTAATAAATGGTGTTGGGAAAATTGGACAGATGCATGCAAAAAAGATGCAACTACACCACTTTATTACACCATATACAAGGGTAAACTCCAAACAGATTAAAAACTTAAATGTAAGACCTAAAATCATAAAGCCTCCCCAGAAATAGGCAGTAAAACCGTTGACATTTCTCTCAGCAATATTTTTTCTGATATATCAGCTCAGGCAAGAAAAACAGAAGAAAAAACAAACCAGTGGGACCACTTAAAGTGTTGGCACAGCCAAGGAAACCGTCAACAAAACGAAAAGACACCCTACTGAACGGGAGAAGGTATTTGCCAATGATACATCTGATAAGGGGTTAATGTGCCAAATTTATAAAGAGCTCATACAACACTAAAAAAACCAGACAATCCAATTAAAAAATGAGCAGAGAGCCCAAATAGACCCTTCTCCAAAGAGGATATACGGATGGCCAATAGGCATATGAAAAGATGTTCAGCATCACTAATCATCAGAGAGATGCGAATTAAAACCACCATGATTATCACCGCACACCTGTCAGAGTGGCTGCCATCAATAAATCAACAAACAACAAGTGTTGGAAAGGATGTGGAGAAAAGGGAACCCTAGTGCACTGTTGGTGGGATTGTAGACTGGTGCAGCCACCGTGGAAAACAGTATGGAGGATCCTCAAAAATTAAAAATTGAACTGCCTTATGACCCAGCAATTCCACTCTTGGGTATGTATCTGAAGAAACCCAAAAGTAACTCAAAAGAATATATGCACCCCTATGTTCACTGCAGCGTTATTTACAATAGTCAAGATAGGGAAGCAACCCAGGTGCCCATCAACAGACAAGTGGATAAAGAAGATGTGGTCCATGTAGATAGTACAATATGACTCAGCCACAAAAAAATGAAATCTTACCATTTTTGACAGCATGGATGAACCTAGAGGGTATTATGCTCAGTGAAATAAGTCAGTCAGAAAAAGACAAATGCTAGATGATCTCACTTACATGTGGAATCTAAAGAACAAAATAAATGAACAAACAAAATAGAAACAGACTCATAGACACAGAGAACAGACTGATGGCTGCCAGAGGGGAGGGGGTTTGGGGCTGAGTGAAAAAAGGTGAAGGAATTAAGAAGTACTAATTGGCAGTTACAAAATAGTCACATGGATGTAAAGTACAGCACAGGGAATACAGTCAATAATATTATAATACTATGTGTGGTGCCAGGTGGGTACTGGAAATATTGGGGGATCACTTTGTAAAATACATGGTTGTCTAACCACTATGCTGTACACCTGAAACTGATACAGAATAATATTGAATGTAAACTGTAATTGAAAAAGTAAAATAAAATAAAAAGCAGCTGAACCTACATTGCTTGGCCTACTTAATCTGCCTGTGTCTCAGTTTTCTTGTCCGTAAAATGGTGAGGCTAATGGTGTCTGGACTTATGAGCATTAAATAAATTAAGAACACACACAGCTCATAAAATGGCACTCAGCACACAGAAGGTACGCAGAAGAGTAGCCATAACAGGATTATCAAGTTCCAGTGACGGAGGCAGAAAAACCTCCGAGGTTCTCCTAATACCACAGCAATGGTGGGCAACTGAGTGTCAGGCCAGCCTTGCTAAGCCCAAGGCCTGCTGGCTTCTGAGAACAGGGGAGTCTCAGTTTTCCCATGTCCTGTGCTACCCTCCCTACCCCTCGGAGGCAAGCCCCAGAGTCAGGATTGGGCTGCGAGGAGGGAAGGTTATCATCTCCATCAGGACACCCAATACGATGGCCACCAGACACATGTGGCTGCTGAGCACTTGACGGTGGCCAGTGCGACCAAAAACTGGATTTTTATTGTAGTTCATTCAATTAATTTAAACTTAAAATCCAAAGCAGTGATAAAATATTTTCCCCATTAAATACAGTTTTATTGTTTTGGTAAGACTACATTTCACTTTGTCAAAAAACTAGCTTCCGAACGGACGTGCTGTGAATGTAAAGCGGGATTGCGAAGACCTAGCACACACAAACGCATGTCAAACACCCTGTAATAATTGTGTTCAGGAAGTCCTAGCCACAACAGACAAAAAAGGCATTCAAGTTGGAAAGGAAGAAGTAAACCATTGTTATTTGAAGATGACATGATACTATATAGAGAGACCCTCAAAGAGTCCACAAAAATATCTATTAGAACTCATAAATGAACTCAGTAAAGTACCAGGATACAAAATAAATATTTAGAAATTGTTTGCATTTTATATACCAATAACGAACTACCAGAAAGAGAAATTAAGAAAACAAGTCCTTTTACAACTTCATAAAAAATACATTGGAATAAATTTAACCAAGGAGAGAAAAGATCTGTACTTGGAAAATTACGAGACACTGAAGAAAGAAACTGAAGAGATAAGTAAATGCAAACACACACTGTGCTCATGGACTGGAAGAATTGACATTGTTAAAATGTCCACACTACCCAAAGCAATCTAGAGATTCAATACCATTCCTATCAAAATACCAACAGCATTTTTTTACAAACTAAAACAAAGAATCCTAAAATTTATATAGAACCACAAAAGACTCCGAATAGTCAAAGCGATCTTAAGAAAAATAAAGTTGGAGGTATCACATTACCTGATTTAAAACTATACTACAAGGCTACAGTAACCAAAACAGCGTGGTCCTGGCATGAAAAACAGACACATAGATCAGTGGAACAGGGTACAGAGCCCAGAAATAAACTCACACCTATGTGGTCAATTAATATATGATAAAGAGGCAAGCATGTACAATGACATAAAGACAGCCTCTTCAATAAATGGTGCTGTAAAAACTGGACAGACATGCGAAAGAATGAAAGTGAGTTACTTTCTTACAACATACAGAAGCATAAACTCAAAGTGGATGAAGGACTTAAGTGTAAGCCCCCCAAACCATGAGACTTCTAAAAGAGAACACAGGCAGTAAACTCTTTGACATCATTCTTGGGAATCTTTTTTCTGCATGTGTCTCCTCAGGCAAGGAAAACAGAAGGAAAAATAAACACTTAGGGTTACATCAAACTGAAGAGCTTTTGCACAGTGAAGAAAACCATCCACGTAACGAAAAGACAACCTACTGATGAAAGAAGATATTTGCTAATAATATATCCAATAAGGGATTAATATCCAAAATATATAAGAAACTCATACAACTTAATACGAAAAAACCCTCAAACAATCCAGTTAAAAGATGGGCAAAGGACCTGACACTTCTCCAAAGAGGACATACAGATGGCCGATAGACATTTGAAAAGATGCTAAACACCACTAATCATCAGAGAGATGCAAATTAAAACCACACGAGGTATCACCTCACACCTGTCAGAATGGCTGTCATCAGTAAATCAGCACACAAGTGCTGGAGAGGCTGAAGAAAGGGGAACCCTCGTGCACTGTTGGTGGGGATGTGAACTGGTGCAGCCGCTGTAAAGAACAGCATGAAGCTTCCTCAAAAAACTAAAAATAGAACTACTATATGACCCAGCCATTCCATTTCTGAGTATTTACCTGAAGAAATCCAAACCACTAGTTCAAAAAGACACATGCGCCCCTATGTTCATTACAGCATTACTTACATAGTCAGGATATGGAAGCAGCGTAAGTGCCCACTGATTGATGAGTGGATGAAGAAGATGTGGTACATGCATACAAGGGAATGCTATTCAGCCATAAAAAAGAACAAAATCTTGCCATTTGTGACAATACGGATGGACCTACAAGGTTATCATGCTAAGAGAAATGTCAGACAAAGAAAGACAAATACCACCTGACTGGTGTAGCTCAGTGGACTGAGTGCAGGCTTCGAACCAAAGGGTCGCTGGTTCGCTTCCCAGTCAGGGCATGTGCCTGGGTTGGAGGCCAGGTCCCTAGTACGGGATGCGTGAGAGGCAACCACTCATTGATGTTTCTCTCCCTCTCTTTTTCCTTCCCTTCCCCTCTCTCTAAAAATGAATAAATAAGGTCTTTAAAAAAAAGACAAATATCATATGACTTTACTTATACGTGGAATATAAAAAACAAAATAAATGAACAAACAAAACAGAAACAGGCTCATAGATACAGAGAACATTTTGATGGTTGTCAGATAGGAGGGGTTGGGGGATAGGTGAAAAAGGGGAAGGGAGTAAGATGCACAAATTGCCAGTTACAAAAATAGTCATGGTGATGTAAAGTATGGCATAGGGAATATAGTCGATAACACTGTAGTAACTATTTATGGTGTCAGGTGGGTACTAGACTATATTGGGTGATCACTTCATAAATTATATAAATGTCTAATCATTGTGTTGTACACCTGAAACTAATATAATGTTGTATGTCAACTGTAATTAAAAAATTAAAAATTAACCCTGGCTGGTGTGGCTCAGTGGATTGAGTGCTGACCTGCGAACCAAAGAGTCCCTGGTTTGATTCCCAGTCAGGGCACGTGCCTGTGTGTGGGTCAGGTCCCCAGTAGGGGGCGTGCGAGAGGCAACCACACACTGATGTTTCTCCCCGACTCTTTCTCCCTCCCTCAACCCCAAGAGTCAATTCGGGCCTCCCTAGGTCCCCCTCAACTCCCAGCCCCAGCTGTCCCTTGGGTTGGACCTACTCCTGTCCCAAGACGGCAGTCACCTTGGGCAAACAGCTGAGCCTGTCAGTGAGCTAGCCTGCCCAGGTGGTCTTTGTGAGGCTTATAGATAATTGAGGCCAAATGCCTGGCCAGTTACTCTGAGTCACAGGTGGCAAACACAAGGCCCATGGGTTGAATCCGACCCTCCACCTTGTTATATTGGCACCTTGTCTCTACCTGGCGGCAGAGCAGTTACACTTATGCAGTCCTAAGTTACATTCGGCCCTTTGAAGACAATCGAGGCTCAGGTGGCCCCTGGTGAAAATGAGTTTGACACCCCTGCTCTAAGAGTATTTCTCTGGATCCTCCCTTTTCCGGAAAACCCTCTTTTAAAGGCCACGTCTTCTACAGTGCCCAGGCTCCAGCTCCCTCGCCTCCCACACATCAGATAAGCCCCCCACAAGGCCATAGGCACAGGTGTAAAGGCTTTATGTCCCTCGCTGGTCTGCAGGCAGCTGACGGCCAGGGATGCAGCCTCAGAGCAGCTGCACCGTGGCTCCCCTTGACCATGCAGAGGAGCCCCCAGCAGCCACCTGGATGGAACGCAGCAAAGGACAGGAGGACCAGAGGAAGGAAGGGACCAGCGGGGAGGAGGGCGGCGGGGGAGATCTCGAACTGATTTTGCTCTCCCCTTGGCTCACCTGGCCTCACTCTGGACTTCCTGAACTGTTTGTAGATGAGGCACATCTTGTCCAAGCAACACTGAATCTTCTGGATGCTGTGGGCAGGAGACAGGGACCAGGTGACGGGAGAATCAAACAGCACAGAGGAAAGGGCGAGGGAGGGGATGGGATGGTGGTGGGAAGAGGAGGGGCTGTCTGCCTGCAGAAGGGGCCTCAATGTCTTAGTTTTGGGGACTAATTGGGGAGTGGGGCTGACTCTCCTGTCTCTAAGCTTTCTGAGGCACCTTGGGGCCCACCTGCCACCCCCATTCTCATGTTTATTCTCCCGCTCTCTCTCCATCTCTCTGTCCCTCTGTCTCTTTCACAGGCACAGGCACAAGCACACACGGGCACACATAAGATGAGATGGACGAAAAGCCAAGCAGGAGAGGCAACAGGAGAGTGACCTTTGCTACATGAGGCATGAGGGTAGACTCTGGAAAGGAGCCTTGGGCCCTGAAACAGGAATGTCTGGCAGTGACAGCCCGGGATGGGAGCAGAAATTTATCTGGTTACCTGGCAAAGGCAGGAGTAGTACCTTCTTGGTATATCCAACTCCTGGCACATAGAAGGGACTTAAATGATGAATCAACAATCCTTGCTTAAATCAATGATTGATCAGTGTTCTCCGTCCCGCCTGGAGGCAGAGGAATGAGGGAGATGACCTCCCAAGGACTTCCTAGGTCTGGAGTTTAAGGTCATTATTATTTCTTCCTTCCACTTCTCAGGCTGGACTCAAAACACTTTGTTTGAGACCTTGGGTGTGTGTGTGTGTGTGTGAGGGGCTCTTCCTCACCCCCAGGCCTATTTAGCTCCACTTCCTACCTGCAGCTCCTCTCGAGACCCCAGGTCAGCTGTTTCTGGAGCTGGACTCTGGGCAGAGCCAAGCTTGTTCCCAGGGCTTGTGGGTCCCAGGCGCCTGCCCTCCAAGAGCATGGGGATGGACAAGGTCCCAGATCAGTCTTTACCCAAAAGACTCAGGCCAGGTATGTTCTGAATTCAGACTTGTCTTCGATTTTAGGGAGGTAAGTCCGTAAACAGACACTCTATTGTGGAACACTCCAGGGGCTGGGGGTGGCACCCCTCATTGAATGTACTCAGTCTCCAGACAGCCGTAAGAATGTCACTCCGGGGGGGTTACACGAAGACTAGAGAGGGCCACATGTCAGTTCAGGTCAGGTTTTGAGCCAAAACAGTTAAGAAAAAGCCCTGCAGGTTACAGAGCTTCTTAAATTCAGAACCTGGGGTCATAGCTCCGGGCAGGTGACAAGGAGGATGCCCTGGTCAGGGCGGGACATGTGTCAGTCACAGATCAGACACATTTTATGTCTGATAAAAGGGAGAATGAGGCCATCAAGGCTGTAACTCCCTGGCGCACGCCAAGAACACAGCCTTTGGAGGTGGGCAAATCAGACCTGATGCCTGCCTTCTGTCACTTGGCAGTTACTGGCTGTGATGGGGCAAATTCAGCCCCCCGAGGGGCACAGTGGGAGTGTTACTGTCTTGAGGTGAAATGAGATATGAATAGGAAGGCCTGTCCAAGGCGCTAATGCAAAGCAAGGGCTCAGAAGGGAAAGGAAACTAAATTAGCCTTTTATTTAGAATTGTTGCAGCTGCTGAGATTTTAAATTCACCCTCTCAACTCCCAGACGGGGGCAGGATGCCAGATTCTTTTCTCCCGGTGGCTAGTCTGGGGTGTGGGTCTTGCTCATTCCTAGCCCCCCCCCCATTACCCCACGCCCCAGCATCATTGCCAAAGTAACAGAGAAAGCAGGCTGATGCCTACAAAGGCTGCTGGATCTTGCGAGCTGTGTGCCCCAGCCCCACCCCATCAAGAAGGTAAATCCCACAGACCTTCTGTCCTCATGTACCTGATCCCGGCTCTTTACTAGCTCCGAGCTCAGGCTGCTCAGGCTCATCTGTTTCTCCGTGATATTGTGGGAAAATCCAGACAGGACTTCAGCTAACTGCAAGGCAAAAAGGCAGACGGCACATGAGGCCCTCGGCTCAGGGTTCTGAGGGCAGCTGGCTGGGCCTCTGCCCCCAGCTCTGCTCCTGGCGGCGGCCCGCACCCCCGCCTCACTCACAGTCCGCAGCCTGGCCCTCAGCTCTGCGGCCCTCTTCAGATCCTGGACCTCGGGCATCCCAGCCACGTTGCTGAACCTCGAGGGAAGGACAAAGAAAGGACACATTTGGGGCATGGCATCTACGGGCAGCTTGGCTGGTTTGTGGGGTATCTGGGGAGTTTTGTGGTCAGGACAGAGGAAGAAACTTCAAGAGGCTCCTACTCAGCCAAGTTGTGACATTGTTGAGCAGTGCAGTCAATAAAGATTGAGATAGATTGGAATAACTTGAATCTATGAAAAAAGGCAGCTATTAATAAACTCCTTACTTGGAACACTTATAACTAAAGGAAAAGAATGAAGTTTCTTTCCAGTAGATACTGTATCTCATGATAATCAATAGCTTATTAATAAGGGGGAAAGCTGTATTTTGTTGAAGGGTAGCCAATAATGTGCCAGCACTTGGAATACTAGAACAGTACTGGCCCAGTGAGATTGTTCACTTGGGCACGGTTTTGAACTCACCAGTGAAGGGTTAAGGGGTGGACATTTGCGTGGTGCCAAAGCAACACGGCACTGATTCTCTCACGGGGGAACGTAACCGCACGATGGAGAAATCAGGCTGTCCCCGCCTGGTGTGGGTGGGCCTGAAGTGTGCCCAGCATCACCTAGGATGGATTTGGCCTAAAGTTTACCTTGAATACAGCCAACCTTCAGAACTCTCGGTTTGTAGGAAGCGCCGGGAAAGAAGAACAAAAGAAAGGACATCCAGAGGAAGTGCAGCCAGGTCCAGAAGGTGGGACAATGGCCGCTGTCCCTCTAACAAGTCAAATGGGGGTGGGGGCAGTTTAGTCTAGATGAAAACAGACTTAAGGAACGTAACAAAGTATGGTCTTAGATTGGATCCTGGTTAGATGCAACCAGCTAGAAAAGAAAATTTGGGGGATAATTAGGGTGGGTGGTACCAGATCAGATAAAAATTTATGAGGAGGGGAGAGCTCATTAGCTGAGAAAAGCAGGCTGTAAAACAGCAAGTGCTGAAGACTGTACCCCCGGTTGATACGTATACTTATGCACACACAGTACACACCTATCTGGAAGGACGTATACTACTCAGGTGTAATGACCTATTTCTGGGTAGTAGGATACGGTATTTTTAAAAAGATTTTATTTACTTCACTTTAGAGAGCGGGGAAGGGAGGGAGAGAAACATTGATACAAGAGAGAAATATCTACTGGTTGTCTCCTGTCTGTGCCCCGATCGGGGACTGAACCCGAAACCCAGGCACGTGCCCTGACCAGGAGTCAAACCGGTGACCTTTCACTTGTAGGATGAAGCCCAACCTACTGAGCCACATCAGCCAAGGCAGGATATGGTATTTTAATTTCATTTTTGCTTATCTGGATTTTCTAACTTTCTATAATTAGCATATATACCATTTTTATAACAGTAACAATGAGGAAAAAAGAGTCCTGTGTGTTTGGCTTGGGAATGGAGGGGGCAGGAGGAGAGAAGAGGAGGGAATCAGAACCGTAGAACTGAGTGGCAGCTCTGTGAAGGCAGGGCTGCTGCCCGCATTGCTCACCGTTCCATCTCCAAGGCCTAGCAAAGTGTTCGGCACACCATAGCTACTCCCCGCCTGACTTTTGAATGGTTTTTCAGTGTGCAAATGGATTTGCGGGCATGGAATGCCTGGTGACAGAAGATGAGGCTGACGCCGTCAGACTGGGCAGGGAGTCAGGAGACACAGGTTCAAGTCCTAGCCCTGGCTGTCACACCGGCCACCTGCATGACCCTGGTTACACTTCGGCTTTCCAAGGCTCACGTTCTCTTTCCTGCTCCCTAATAAGGGCTTTGTGGGGACCAGATGGGACCTCTCTCAGAGGAGACAGGGCTTCACTAGAGGGCACGAGCATTAGCTTTTTTGGTGGGAGGAGCGGTCGTCGCTGCCTGAACAGGGCCCCAGATGGCAGCCACTGCCAAGGAGGACCAGGGGGCTTTGGGACGAAGGCAAGGACACCCTGCCGAGGGAACCCTTCTCAGGGAGCCTGAGCAGGAGGAATGCGCCGTGGGAGAGGTGAGTAACCAGGCTGCGCCATGGCACCCGCTTCTGTGAGACACTTCCCCAGACATGAAATTCAGCCCATTAAAATATTTCAGATGCCACAGTGGGCAGAGCTATGGCTTCAGACTTCAGAAGGACCGACAGGCCTGAGGATGTTCAAAGGGAATGGGATCGCAAAGGTTTGCAGCTGGGGCGCTGCCGAGGACATCTGGTCCGCTCTGAGAAAGAAGCAGCAGAGGCTCTGCCAGCAGCGGGGCCTGGCCCTCTGACTCTGCTCAGTGCTCTCCAAACTCCTCCTGGGGGGGTCCGGGAAATATGCTGGAAAGCAGGCCCTCCCCTGATTCTGAGCTCCCCCAACACACCGTGCCTCCGGGGGCCTTGGGAGCTGAATGGGAAAAACAGTGGCCGGACCAGTAGATGCCAGAACTACAGCCCGGGGCTAGCCTGTCCCTCCCCCACACTCCTGGGTCCAGGGCAAGCGGGCAGACAAACCTTTAAACACTTCTCTGCACATTTCTTTCCTGTTAAAGAACCTACAATGGACCAATAGGTCATTTCATTGGGGTCCAACCTGCCGACTGGACCCTCTAGGACCTCCATGAATTCTCTCCTCCCCTTCCCACACCTTTCCCTACTATACAGCTTTACTCTGGGGTGCTTTCATTGTAGCTGAGGCTTCAATAAACCTCACCGCACCCCCACCCCCTAGTCATGGCCCCTTCTCTGTTTCTGCACAGGACCTTCCAGTCCCAGGTATTCTCTCTCATTATGGCCTGAAAAGCCTTACCTCTTCCAGGAAGACCTCTGTGGTTACCTGTACCCATCTCTAGTTTCCCTTCACCCAACGAGCCCATCCCCTCACATGCCTGGGAAGGGCTATCTCCTCCAGGGAGCAGGGACCCCCTGTATGCATGGCACCACATCTGTCCCAGGACTCCTTTCTGTGTCCTGACCAGAGTTCTGCCTTCATCCCTGTCACTGTCTGAGGGGACTCAGTCATGCTAGGGACTCCAACCCTGTCCTCCGGAGCCACTCCTCTTCCTCCTCCCACACTGCTACCATCCCTTCAGCTCCACCATCAGCGTGTCACTGGCTGCTGAGTGCCGGAGGAAGGCAGGGCTGTGATGAGTCAGCTGCTGCTGGGAAACTCCCGAGACATTCCTGAGGACATGGGGCAAGGAACTTGAGGGGTGGGGACATCAGGCATGTTTGCCAGTCTCTGATCCTCTGTCACCACATGTGTCCTCTAAGCAGGAAAGACTCCAGCCACCAGCAGCTTCCTGGGCTGATGAGCCCCATCTGTCACCACACCTCAGCCCCATGACTTCCAAGAGTCTCAGGACTGCCCGTATAGTCTTCCTGCTCTCATCTCCAGACTTTCTGCTTGGTTTCCTCCTCCCACATCTCCCCCTTTCTCCTCAGGTCCCCTAGATAGCCCAGTCAGGGGAGAGGAGGGCATGGAGTCCTGAGGGTTGGAGCAGGGAGCCCTAAGAAAGCAAGGGCAGTTTGAGACACAAGGAAGCAGGAAGAGGTGCATGGAGACACGACCACCTGCTTCCCGTCCTGTCAGGTCCAGCAGACATGAGTGGCTGTGAGTGTGTCTCCTGGAATCCTTCCCTGGGGCTGGTACGGGTAAGAGATGGGGTCAGGGAGGACAGAGGCCCCTTCCCAGGGCAGGGAGGCTACCCTGCTTCCTGGAGGGGCAGATGTATGGGGTAGGGAAAATATATAGTCATCTAGGGGTGGGGTGTGGGGTCGAGGGGCAGGGTGGCAGTGCCCTCACTGTTCCAGCCAGCATGGCAGGAAAGGTGGGAGCTCCTGGTGAGGTAAGATGAGGAACAGACTGAGGGCTCTCGGCTGGCCCCAAGTCTGCTGTAGCCACCCTCCCTGGTCAGGATACTCACCTCTCAGGGCCGAGGCTGCTGCTGAGGAAGAGGAGGGCCATCTGCATGACCTCCAGTGTCCGCCTGCAGGTAGCCTGGAGTGTCTTCCTGCCGAGGGGAGCCAGAATCAGAGCCGCCTTCTCCCCGGGGACCAAGGGCACTGTGCCTGCAGCCAGTGCCCCAGCACTGGGCAGAAGAGGTCTGGGTTGCCTGGCCTGCCCACCTGCCCACCTGGCCCCCTGCACCCAGCCCACAGGGCACTCACACAAACCAGTGTAGCCCCCGAAGCATCAGCTCCTGCCCGGCCAGCAGGGCCTGTGCCAGCCGTAGGGCCTGATAGCCGGCACCCAACACACCCTGAAAACACAGGTGAGCAGGGTCAGTTTCCTCACCCCGACAGCCTTTTGCATACCCCTCTTCCTGCTACCCAAGGGCCACCTCTAACCTTGGCCGTGTTGTAATCTCCCTGCAGGTCCACTTTGGGCACAAACTTGGGGATATCCAGAGCAGCTGCAAACAAAGACCCTGTCTGAGGGGCTGCCTATGTGGCCTTGGGTGACCTCTGACATCATCATTCCTTATTCCTGGCTCACATTCACCCCTCACCACCTAGCTTTCCAGTGCCTAGAGTCCCCACCTTTCAAGCATTAAATGTACTTCACTGTGCTTCTTTGCAATGGCAGTCTCTCACTGCCCTCTTGTGTCGACTTTGGAGAACTGCAGCACCATGCCCAGGCGCCCATTTCAACAGCCAGAAAATGGACCAGACACCCCCGCCCCGCCCCGCGCCCGCCCTCGTGCCCAGTTTTAAGGTTAATTCCCCTTCCCAGCCCTGGAAACCTGACTAGGAAGATGAAATTGGCATTATTCAACTGAGAAGGAATAATATTTTTGCTAGAACTTGGAGGACAAAGCCCTGGACCCCTGACCATTTTCCTTTCTCTCCCCTGGGGCTCCTGCTTCTCGCCACCTGAACTCTTTGAAGCTTCCCCACCAATTGCGGAGATTGTGGAGAGCACATCAGATCCTGATCTCCCTGCTCCAGGTATAGTTTCACAGCTCTTTGGACACCGAAGCCTGGGGATGTCAGGCCACCACCCTGAGTCCCATGCCGTTTCAGAGGAATATGCAAAATTAGAACCCAGAATTTGGAGCACCCCGTGGGCCCAAAGAAATAACCATAAAGGAAAGGGATCAATAACCTGCCCCTGCCTCTTGGAGGAGAATAGGAGGAGAGGAAAAGACCCAGCCCGTGTGGCTCTACTCACGGTCCCTGAAGGCCAGCCCCTTGGGGGTCTCCACAGTCATGCCGAACAGCGTCAGGGGGCTGCTTGCTGTCGTGTGGGCCATGTGCTGTGCGGACAGGTTGGGTTCAAGGACACAGAGGTGACCCTCAAAGAGGTACTCCTGATTCTTGGGGGCCACATTGGTCTGCTTGTACACGGCCTCCAGGAAGATGGCGATCCTAGACACCAAGGACAGAGCAGAGGCGGGAGGAGAGGAACTGTTGGCCAGCAGGACAGCAGTCGGGCTGACCCACACCCCAGCTAAGACGTCGTCCATGGAGAGGGCTCAGCTTCTCAGAGGAAGGGACTGGGTGGTTTTCTCTCTTATCAGTGGTGGGGAGACAAGGGGTACAGCTCATGCTTTATAGTGGATGGAGACAGTGGAAACGGAACTCAAGAGCCCCAATATCCAGCCTCTGCCCTGGCACCTCTTCCCATTTACATTCACGTAGTCCCATAAAATTCCCCAGCAACAAATTTGGGAAACACACTGCCAACACGCACGGCCCTCAGGGCATTTGTAACACCTATTAGTCTTGAAAAATGTGCTCAGTCTCTGGGGTCTGGTGGCAAGGAAGCCCGTTTCACTTTAACTTTGTGGAACTAGGATTTTTCCAAACTAAGATTGGACCCTGACTCTTCCACGTCTGAACACCCCCCAGAACACTGCCTCGGACAAACCCTTCTGCCTGGGCGGGAAGGCTCGGAGCCTCCAGCCTTTGAGCCCACTTACGTGTTGTGGGCGTGGATGTAGACGTGGTGCAGCACTGCCTGGGGCATCGCGAAGACGTGGACAACGGCTCGCTGCAGGATGTCACTGGTCTCCGCAAAGAACTGGTCGAAGCCCCAGCACTTGGCCTGCTCCACCTCCAGGATGTTGGCCAGGATGGGCACCAGCTGGCCCTGCAGCCCCCTGCCCAGGACATGGAGACTGTCAGGGGCAAGAGCCCAGACCTGTCCTCCTTGAGTACATAATAGGGGCATTCCACGAGGACGTCATGGAGAGGTAGGACCAAGGTGGCAAAACAGGGTGGGGTGGGGAGGAAGGGCTGGGAGGACCCTCCAGCCTCCAGATGGAAAAACTGCGGTCAGCAAGGGAACGTGGTGGACCTAGCCAGACAGCATGCTAGGGGCCCCACTGGGACAGGCCTCCCCAGAGAGAAGACACCCAGCCCAGCCTCGGGACTGCGCCCGCCCCTCACATTGACAGCTGGCAGGTGACAGGGAGGGTGTAGCTCCACTCTAGGGGCCCGTTCTCCCGCCGCTGAGCGCCTGCAATGGCCCCGGCTGGCTTCTCCGTGGTGATCCGGTACCTGGGGGAGTGGGAGGACCAGGTCAGTGAGCTTTCCCGAGAGGCACACTCCGAGGGATGGCAGACTCAGCGTGGGGGGCTCAGAGCACTGTCACCTGGCTGCTCTGAGGTGGCCTGAAAAGGAACTTGAGAGTCCTGCCTCTCAGCCAGTAAGTCGCCTTGCCTTGGTGCTCCCCAGATTCTGCTCCTTCCTACTGCCCACTCCCTGCATCCCTTACCGCACTGCCGCAGCCTGCCTGCCTCCTCACCTTTTCCTGCGCTCTGCTTGGTGCGTGGCCCGGATATCCTTTCCCTCCACATAGTGATTCTAATCTTCTCGTTTCAGTGTCCAGCCACCCTGACAGCCCCCCTCCATGCTGGTCTCTGTGCCTTCTCCCTAACCTCCTACAGCTCCCACATAGCTGAGCCCCGCACTGGGAAGAGGGGGTACAAGGGCCTTCCTGTGAGTTGGCCTTGAATCTCTTTGCTCTGGGCCGAGCACTCAGTGGGAGCAGCGCTGTCTTAGCTGCTTCTGTATCAGACAGCAGGACACCTGGAAGGACCTTGGACCTGGGTCTTGCCCCACTTCTGGCCCTGACAGTGTCCCTGGAGCCTCATTTGAAGCAGGGAGAGGGCTAAAGGGAAGCACTGAACTCAGACAAGGGATTCTGATCTGTCTCCCACTAGCCAGGTATTAATAACCAAGGATGCGAGAGAAGCTTGGGTAGGGTGGGCCAGCGGGGACCAGAGAGATAGAGGTGGAAGCAGAGACAAAGCAGAGGAGACATAGCAGGGCCAGCCAGTGAGGGAGACCCAGGGCCCCGACCCCTGCCTGTGGCCCCCCCCCACCCGCCCCGTACATGATCTCCTTGTTGCGCCGTGGTCCGCCAAAGGGGATGAAGGGCAGGCTGCCAGTGGCTGCATGGTACAGGGTCACCCCAATGCTCCAGAGATCCACAGTCACCCCAAATGCCTTCTGCTGGGGTTTGCGAAGCACTGCCCGCTCATACATGTCAGGATGCTGCCAGAGAGACCAGGGAGCAGAGGTGGAGGGAGAGGGCACACGAGGGCCTGGGCCCCCGATGCCGGGCCCCCTCCCACTGCCTTCTGGCGGCAGTGCCCACCAGAGCCCATCTCCTCTGTCGTGGTGAACACTGGCCTGGAGTCGGCCTGTCCGGAGCATTTTCATTCGCCCGCCCTCTGCCCTGAGAGAGTGGTGACCAATAGTGGGCCCTTTTCTGTGGGGGTTAGATCAAGGAGGTCACTGCACAGGGGAGGCCGGGCAGGGAGGCCCGGGAAGGCCGCAGCACTGTCTTTTCTGTCTACGAAGTCTTTGGATTGGGGTGGGCAGGGTGAGAGCGAACCCTGCCCGATGCAGGGGCTGGGACAGAGGCCCTCGTGAGCGGAGGGGCAGCCAGCTGCAGGGGTGGCCTCCAGCTTGGGGCAGTGTGTCCCCAGCATCCCACTCACCAGGTATTCCTCTGTCCCGTAGACTGAGATGAACTTCTCGTCGTCATCTAGCTCCCGGGCAGCCCCAAAGTCCGTCAGCTTGTAGATGCTCTGCCCCTCCTCCCCCACCAGGCGCATGATGTTCCCGGGCTTGATGTCTCGGTGGACAATGCCATTCTCCCGCAGGTGGTTCATGCCAGCCACTGGGGACGGAGGGAGGCTGCTAGAGGCTCTGGTTGAGGACAATCCAGTGTCTGGGGCTTATCTTGGAGGGGAGGCTGCCCTTGGGTCCAGAGAGAGCTCCCATAGGCTGACAGGGCCATGGGAAAAGCAGGAGAGAGATGGGCACAGGACAAAGGAGGGGCCCCCAGGACACGCATGGGGTTTTGAGGGCCCATTGGGAGTTTCCAGGAAACTGACAGGAATGGTGGCCCGGCTCCCTGCAAATGACACTGCCTCCTTGTCTACTTTATTATTTTTATTAAAAAAATTTTAAAGTATGTCTAACATAAAATTTGCAATTTTCACTACTCCAGGTGGGTAGTTCAGCAGGGCTCAGTGCACCCATCGCCGCCGCCTGCCTCCGGGGCTCTGTCGGCCTCCCAACAGAAACTCGATTCAACAGTCACTCTCCGTTCCTCCCTCCCGAGCCTCTGGGAACCCTGTTCTCCTCTCTGACTCCGCGGACTTGGCTACTCAGGTCCCTCACGTGAGTGGAATCCTATAGTATTTGTGTGTCTGGTTTATTTTACTGAGCATAATGTCTCCCAGGTCCATCCACACTGTAGCATGTGTCAGAATTGTATCCCTTCTTAAGACTGCGTAGCATGCCAGCACATGTGTGGACCACTTTGCTTATCCATCATCTATTTGTGATATTTCGGTTGCTTTCACCTTGTGGCTATTGTGAATAATGCTGCCATGAACATTGGTGTACAACCTGTTTTAAATTTTATTTTTAAATTTGAGTTGTAAACTGCTGGTCAGCATGAGTCAGATTCTGGGTTCTGTCCATTTATCATTGCCTGTCCCAGGTCTGAATGGAGCACCTCTTAGGTCCCAAATGTTCTGTGTTTGGATGCTTGTTTCAAAAGTGCTGCACCCCTCTGGGACTTTGCGTTCGCTGAGCGCCAGGCCTGTGGCTACTCAGAGGTGGGCAGGGGGCTCTCCTCGGGCATCAGGGAGGTGCTCACCCACACAGCGCAGCACCACCAGGAACTCATCCTCTGGCAGCCCAAAGGCATTCTCAGGGCTCTCAAGAACGCTCAGCAGGCTTCCACTGGAGCAGTATTCCATCACCAGCACCTTCTGCCTGCTGGTCCCCTGCAGTGGCGCAGAGAGAGGCATGGTGAGGAGGGCACACCTCCTTCCCTTCCTCAAGAGGAGGTGACTCAGCCTAGAGTCAAAAGCCCTTGTTCTCTAGGTTCCAGCTTCTGGCCTGGCTGTCCCTTCTCAGCCTCACACTGATATCACACACCTGAGTCCAAGGTCACCTCTTCCAGGAAGCCCTCTTTGATTACGTCCTACTTCCATCCATCCTTAATTTCCCGTGGGCTGCTGCACCTCCTACATTTTTTACCTCACTCTGCAGGTTGCTGCTCTGGCTGCCCTGCTGATGAGCATGTGACCCACTTTCTATTAGTCTGTGACTCGACTCACCCCAGCCTGAGGACCCACCGTCTCCTCCACCGCAAAGAGCTTGACGATGTTCTGGTGGTTCAGCTTCCGCAGGACCTCAAACTCCCTCACCTGCACCTCGCGAGGTCGCAGGTAGCTGGCGGCGTTGAAGACCTTCACAGCAACCAGCTCCCCAGATTTCTGCGGGGCACAGAACAGGAGTCCCGCCATGCCCCGGCGAGCACCCTCCAGGCCTCCGTGCAGCCTGTTCTGCCAGCCCAACCCCGGGAATGAGCAAGGACAGCCTGGGTGGCGGTGGGCTCCCTCCCTCAGCTTCTTCCCCTGCTCAGAGGGTCAGTCCAGCACACAGAGGTGACAACAGCTTGGTTGGTACACATGACACCTTGCAGGAAGTGTTTGTTGTTACTCTGATTGACAGTAATGACAACAGCAGCTAATACCAGCAAATGCTCGTGCTGGGACGGAGCCTGCTCTGTCTGGCTTCAGCTCTTCAGACCAGAGAGCACAATGCGTCTCATGTACTCAGTGCAGCTCTGCGGTGAAAGCAGGAAAATCCCAAACAAGCCCTGCCTCCCACCTCTGCTGCTCCCAGACTTGCTGTCACCTCCCCAGACTCCAGCGTGTGTCTTCCTCTCTTTCTCTCCAGTCCCAACCTGTGCCTAGCAGAGGCAGCATGCGGAGGGGCCCTTTGCAGCCCCTCACCCCCCCCACCCCCCCGCTCAGGAACCCAGTGTCCCCTGGCCCCAGAGTGTGCAGGGCCAAGTTCAGAGGCCACACACCACCCTGGATGCCTGCTGGGGCTGACCGGGCTAATAGCTTCCTGGGCATAAGGGGACCCCGGCAGCCAGGGCTGTGCCTTACCTTGTTTCGAGCCTTGTACACACTGGCGGTGGCTCCCTGCCCCAGCAGGTCATCCGTGTGCCACAGGTAATTGACTGTGCTCTGCATCTCCTGCCCTTGGCTGGCCGGCCACTTTCTGCCTAGAAGAACATATTGGGGTCCAGGATTCCATCACTGACCTGGGATGGACACAGATGGCCTGACCAGGAGCTGTGTCCGAGATCATCCATGAACGGTGTCGTGTGGCCATTCGAGAGGCAAGGGGGCAGGGGAAGTATGAAGCAGAGAAAGGTTAAGTAACTTCTCCAAAAGAAGTACCGCCGCCAGGCCCTCAGCCCACAGCTTGTGTCTGTCCTACCACAGGACATTCTACCTGTCCCCATTCCCCAGGTCCCCTCCACTCCAGCCCCCTCCCCAAACAGGCCCTACTGAGACAAATCCCTTTGCCTGTCACCTCTCCCGGGCACTGAGAATTCTGGGTTTTGGCACCCAGGCCTGGGATTGTCCTAGGAAGCAGAAATGTGCTCAAAGGAAGGAGCCCGGGTCAGGCAGCGTCAACCATACCGCCACAAATCTCCGGGATTGCAACATGAGCCTGGAGCCCCTCCCCACCAACTTGTCTGGGTCCACCACTTCCTGCTGCTGTGAGCTAACCACTGCACCAGGCAGCCAGCATGGGCAGTTCAGGTCAGGGTGGAGAGGACCTGCTGCAACGTGAGTGTGTGAGAGGGTGTGTGTGTGAGAGAGGGTGTGTGTGTGTGAGGTATGTGTATGTGTGTGAGGGTCTGTGTGTATGTGTGTGAGGGTCTGTGTGTATGTGTGTGTGAGAGAGAGAGAGAGGGTATGTGTGTGTGTGAGGGTGTGTGTGAAGGGGTGTGTGGGGGCGTGGAGGAGGCAGGAGACCATTAAATCCAAGGGCTCAGGAGTCCTAGGGAGGATCTGAAACCCTCTACGACTTTGTTCCCCATCTTTGCCTCCATCCTCTTCTCTCCAAAAGCTAGTTAGTTCCTCTACAGCGACTGGCTCCAGGGTGCAGCCTCCCAAGCCAAACTCAATGCCTCTGAGCAGCGTTTCAGGGCTGGTCTTCAGGGAGGATGGCTGCTCGAAGGAGCATGAGCAGGGCCACCCCCCGCACCCCCAACCAAAGACTCAAATAAGGCAGACATCTGACAGGGTTATGGACCCTCAGGTCACCTGGCCTGGGACATGGGCTTTGAGCCTTCTCTCTGTATTTTTTTATGCAAATTTTGAGAATGTCAATTCCTTGAGCCAGAGGCCACTTCATTAGATCAGTGGTGAATTCCCAGTTTCAGAAAATGTAGTAATCTAGTGTTTGCATTTTACAGAGGCAATTGAGGCACTAAGGGCTCCCTTAAGACAATGTTAATAGCTCAGGCTGAAGAGCTGGCCAGGTGTCCTCCCCCCAAGAGGAGTCGGCTGGGGGTCTGGGGGTGTGAAGCCTTAGTTCAGCCCCTGGTGCAGGGCAGGGCTCCTTCTCCTTCAGTGGCGGTTGGATGCAGAAGGGTGGGTGGTGGAGACTGGAAGGCATGAGCCCCACCCACCACCTCCCATCCCCCGCCCCACCTCCGCCCAGCTTTGCTGTAGCTGAATGCACTTACCCTGTGGTCTGAGCAGCCCTGGGTCAGGCAGAGACTCTCCCCGTCAAGTGTGTGTTTTGCTTTCTGTCTGCGGCAAGTCCAGGAGCTGAGCTACACCGGAAAGAGGAGGGCGGATGAGAGGCACCCCTCGGTGCTGCTCGATTCTCAGCCTCCATCAAAGGCCACCAGCCCGGCCCTTTAACCCTTTCCTGTTTGTCACCCTCCCCCCCGCAGGCCTGGGGGTTTCCAGCCTCATCCCCAGCTGTTCCAGGAGGCTTTCCTCACTACTTCCCCCGGAGAGGTGAGGGCAGGCGCTGGAAGCCAGGCAGGAGAAAAGTGCAGAGACAGAGCTGAAACTGGCTTTGGGGCGCAGGGAAGTAGAGCAGGGAAAAGAGCCTTTTAGGTGGATGGCAGCTCTCTGTGCCACAGTCCTTCCTGCCTCTCTGGGCTTCCAAGCAGTGCTTTGCAAGGGTGACCCCTGGAAACGGAATATACAGGGCACTGTCGGGGCTCCCTAGCCTTGGCAGAGAGACACAGAGAGGGGACGTGGGCCTCTGCTCACTTGTCAGTACCAGACACTCAATGGAGTGCCACCCTGCAGCTGCCCTCAACCCCGGGCTACCCAACCCACCTTCCCCCAGGGACCCTACACACTCACCACATCTCAGCTGTGGGGCATGCAGGCTCATGGGACTGGGTAGCACCCTCGGAGCTCTCAGGGCTTGCTGTCATCCATAGGCAGTGCCCATAGCATCCTGGTATTCATGGGAACTGGGACTCAAAGACTGGGCTAGTCAAAGTGGCTGAGTGCCACCGGGGACCTGGGGGAGCTGGGAGCTGAGTCGCCTCCCAGACTCGATGCCTGAGCACCCAGCGCCCTCCCTGCCGCCAGCAGCTCTCTCACACTTCCTGATTTTGTTCTTTCTCTCCCTCTTAAAGAGACAGGCAGCTGGGCCACTCAGCCACCCCAGCAGGAAGGAGAAAGGTGATGCTCTGAGTTCCCAAGTGGAGGTTAACAGGACACAGGAGCCTGGCCCACAAAAAGGCTGGGAACTAAAGCTGGACAGCTGTGGCAGGCCACGGGGTGCAGTCCGGGCATTTCCTGCAGTTCACGGGAGCAGGGAAGTTCATTCAGGGCTTGACCCAGAGTCAATATAACAGGTTGGGCAAGTTAACCAAGGGGTGAGTTGCCTGGAAAGACCATGTTCCCATACCCAGGAGCCCCAGGGTGGGTCTGATTCATGTTCCCAGTGAGCCTGCAGAGGCCCAAGAGCAAGCACTGGAGTCCAGGTATGCCCTCCAGTGTGACCTTGAGCACAGCACACAGCTCTCCCAGTTTTCTCACCCAAGGCATGAGGAGAGAAACATTTATTCTGCTGGTTGTGTGGATGACATGGAACAATATATTTGGAAATGTTTGGGACCCTGGGCAGCACTTGACACACAGGTACTGAGGACATCAAGGCCCACATGCCTTCAGTAATTTGCCCATGATCTTCAGAGACTGCTGGGGCAGGGACCCAGCTGTGGCGAATTCCCTGCCGGGCCTCCGCACCCCATGTGAAATTTCCTAGGAGGTGGCAGAGGTCAGCCCTGCTCTGGGCAGCTCCGAGGTGGCAGTTGAATAAGAAATGGTTACAACCAGGAAATTCCATGTTTCTATAGAATGTTGGAGGGACTTTCCCATGGCCACACCTGGTGGTTTCCTCTGGCAGCCCCACCCCTGGCACAGTGACACCAGGAAAGGAGCCCAGCTAAAAAGTGCCTCCCGCTCAGAGAGGCACACCTGTGGTTTACCTGGCGGCCGGTGGTGCTGCTGCTGGGCCCTACCCAGAGGTGCTACCCCTGGCTTGTCCCAGCAGGACCAGGAGAGATACCCCAGAGACCCTCCCACTCCCCACCCAGGGTTCCCAGCTTCCCACCGGCCAGCTCACGGGAGAATTGTACTTTCTTGGCGCCCTGTGACTGGGCAGGGCCAGGTGATTTCCCAGCCAAAGCATTTAACTGCTGACGCAAGAGCCCCTAGCCTTCTGACAGTGTGACTCTGTTAGACGTAGTGACAGCTCTCTCAGACAGGGTCCCTGAGTGGCTGTCATGAGCAGAGCCCCCTGCTGACCCACAGGAAACATGTAGCCTTGGTGATTAACAACCTCTGTTGTTTTAAGCCATTGACGTTTGTAACATAATCTAGTCTATCCCTAAAAGTCTACCTATTTTTCCCTGATAAACCTGCTCGTCCTCATCAGCATGCCTACTCTTTTCCCTCCAGCAAGCTTAATCTCTCTCCCCCCATTTCCGAAGCACCCTCAGAGCAGTGCCTGTGTGTGGGGGGCACTTACTAGGAAGCAGGTACTGTGCGCTGTCCCCCAGGAGCTGGGGTTCAGGGCAGCATGCTGGTGGTGAGTTTGTGAGCCTGGCAGAGGGGAGCAGCTGAGAAGGGTGGTCCAGAAGAGCTGGCCAGAAGAAAGGATGCTCCAGCAGACTTTGGAGAAAGATACAGGCAGAGGATTGGGGGGTCAAAGGTAAGGCACTGCAGGCAGTGGAAAGACGTGCAGAGAGGCACAGAAATATATGAGAGTGACTTGTCCAGGGCATCCTGCGTGGCCAGGCTAGAGAAAGGGGAAGCGCTGGGGGCAGGGCCGGAGCCCTGCTCAGTGACAGCTTCGCTGGGCACTCTCTGTGAGGTTGCACCCTCTGTGTGGACACAGCGAACGGATGCCTTGCCTGTGGTTTTGAGCTGCTGGCCCCAGCTGGGCAGCATGGCCATCATTTCATTTGGGGCGGTGCAGGGGCCTGGCGGCCTCCTGAAGGGAAGAGGAAGTCTGTGAGAGGCTCCACCACATGTTCCCGAGTGGCTCTGAAAGCCATAGAAATAGAAGTGGCAATTCAGAAGTAGGACAAGGACCAGAGGGGGGGAAGGGCCGGTGTCTTTGATGGCAGCTCGGGGGGAGGGGGGGGAAAGCTCACGTCTGCCTTCTACGAAGGGAGGCTGAGCATATACTGGGAAGGACAGGAGCTTTGCCATCATAGAGGTTTGAGTCCAGACTCTACCACTCGTTCTGCATGACCTTGAGCAAGCCATGCAGCTTTTCTCTTAGGGTTGGTGTAACACTAAACAAGATGAAGTGCCTGCTGCTGGGCAGGCCCTGAGTAAACACTAGTTGCC
Organism: Macrotus californicus; assembly: GCA_007922815.1. Lineage (NCBI taxonomy): Eukaryota > Metazoa > Chordata > Mammalia > Chiroptera > Phyllostomidae > Macrotus > Macrotus californicus. The sequence continues at coordinate 117,822 of VMDR010001223.1, forward strand.
TTTTCTGCCCCTTCATGGCTTGAGCCTGTTTGTCACAGCTGCCTCACCTGCCCAGAGCCTCAAAGGAGAGGGGAAAGGAGTAACTAGGGCAGTTGGGACAGGGAAGAGCTGGGTATGTGTACTGAGCACGCTCAGTCACTTACGCAGGGCTGAGGGACAAGGTCTCAGAACCCTGCTCCTTACCACCTTCACTAGTCAGCTCTGGCCAGGAACTTTGGGTGGGGAAGGAAGGACACACACTGCAGCCACATCTGGCACCCCCTCCCCCCTCCCCCCACCAAGAGGTAGGACAAGGTGCTGTGGGAGCAGCACCCCTGCAGGAATTGGCCCCTGAGCCACCAGGTGCTGTCTTTCCTGGCACTGAAAGTGAGTATTCACTCATTCTCTTAACTCTTCGGACCTACTCATCACTCCCGCCCACTCCCTTGGCTAGTCTTTGCCTTAAACTTCACTGAAATCAAAGCGATGAAAGGGAGCTGCCCTTTCTCAGTCCCACAGCCGCCGCCAGCCTTGTTTGGCACCTGCCTTTCACCACACCTGCCCGCCCTCCCATGTGACGGGAGTGCCTCTGCTCTGGCCCCGCCAGCCCTCCCTTCCACCTGTGCCTGCCCCTCACCCTCTCCTGCAGAGTCACTGTTTCCACTCAACCGGGTCCTGCCCTGGGGTGAACGTGCGCCAGTGCTCTCCGTTTCAGAAACAGAAACCTGCTCACTTGACCCCTTCTGATGCTCCCCAATCAAAACACCTTTAAATAAGCTGCCAGGAGTTCCTAACTGTCCCTTCCCTTCTCATTTGCTGCCCTGCCCTCCCCTCCCCCATCAGACTCATCTCCCCTCAGAGCACTCTTGCTCAGGCCACCCATAAGTACCTTTCTTCCCAGCCTCATCTTACCCCACCAGATTTGCTGCTGACCCCTCCCTCTGTGTTGAAACATTCCTTCTTTTGGTTTCTGTGACACTGTGCTCTCCCAGCCACCTACCTCTGTCACTTGCTCCCTCTGGCTTCTTTGCTGGCAGGACTTCTGATTATTGATACTTTTTCCTCTTCCCATTTATATTCTTTCTGGGAATCTCATAGTTTGAATACATCTATAAGGTAATAGTTACTGAATTTGTTTTCAGGTATGATCTGCCCCTAAAACTCCACATTCATGTAACCAACAGTCTATTTGATATTTCCACTTGGATGACTAATAGCCATCTCGACTTTGTCAGGCCAGACAGAACTCCAGATGAACCGTGCTACTCCCTGCCCCGTAATGGCCTTTCTTGACCAATCCAGCACTACCTTACTCCATTGTTTCATTTCCAGAGTAACACTCATTTTGATGATCTCTTCTCCCTGAAACTAGAAGGCAAGCTCCATTATCTGTCTCTCCTGTTCAATATTGTATGACAGTGCTCAGCACACAGTGAAACTTAGTTTGTTGACAGACTATGAATGAGTCTTTGGCATACGTAACACGCCAGGGTTGCTAGCTCTTAAGTAAAAGGAAGCTTCCTATACCTACTATGGATATGAACGTTTAGATTAGGTGATCACAAAGACCACTTCCTAATTCACACCCACCTGATCTCCTCTGTTGGTTTCTATCTGGATGCAATGGGCCTGTGTTCCAATCGTGTCATTGTCACTAGTGTACATCAAGCTCCCATCAGAACATGTGACATGAATGAAGAGTCCCGAAACAACGGCCACCTTTGCCTTAGGACTCCCCGAAAAAGTTCGTTGGTCCTTTGCTCACAGCTCAAGAACTGGCTCCATCTCACAGCTTGTCACCTACACTCGGGACCGGGAACGCATCGATCACACAGGGTGGCAGGAGAGTCAAGAACAAATGATCAGCAAGAGAAGTGCAAGGTGTAGCTCCACCATTGAAGTGAGGGAGAGGAAGATGGCTCGGGAGGGCATGGCGGCTGCATTAAAGACACACGGATAACGGGTGAAGGCGGCAAACCTCAGAGGAGGCAGTGCCTGGTGCGGGGCCTGAGGCAGCAGGTCTTGTGTTACCACTTACTCAGCACGCCCTTGGCTATGAGATTTCACCCAGGGCTTCTGGTATTAGAACAAGATCACTAGCAACAAGCGTGAGCCCTTCTGGGTACATTTGTTATCTTTGATTAACTTTGGCCTTGAGCTCAGGACCTGCCAGAATAAAAATCTACAGGAGAGATGGCATTTCTGAACACACCCCACCCCAGTACTCAGTACCAACGGCACAAGCGTATGGGTCAGCTCTCCTCCCAGGCTGCCTAAGGCAGAGACTCGGGGCTTTGGTTGTAGAACTAAAGCCTTCGGCCACCCTTGGTTGTGGCTGGCACTGCTTCCAAGCAACTTCGCAGGCCCCTCTCCTCCAAGTGAGAAATCTGACTACAGAGAGAAATGAGAACAGTCCTTGCTGAAAACAGGGGAGGATTCTGCAGGAGATGGTTCTCATGGCAACAGACTGTCCAATGGAGAGCTGGGAGACTTTCTACACAACCTCTTAGGTTTCACCCAAGGCTGAATAGAAACGCTAGGGGGGAAAATCCACATTCTAAGTGCACCTGTGCTGTGCTTGCTCGGGGGAGGGAGAAAGCGGTTGGCTCCCAATGTCACCTAATTTCTTGTCCTGTTGCCAGGCAGCACTCTGTTACCACAGACAGACACATCAAAGCCCCTCCTGGCGGCTGGACTCATGAATCAGAGATTTCAGGGAGTGCAGAAGGGATATATATATGAACTGCAGCACTGAAACCTAAAAACGTGTTTTATTTCGAAGTTGTGCTTTGGATTTTCCCCAATCCAACATCTGTTGAGTGACAGTCTTAGGTTCACACAAAGCATCTCCAAGCATACATACAATATTCCAGTTATCAACACTATTTAAAGAATATACCATTGTACACAAACGTGACATTTAAGTCAGACGCCACAACACTGCAATCCCCTGGAAGCTTTAACTTCTCTTCTGAGCGTGAGTACATCCACACCAGCCCTTCCAGTGGTCTGCTCATCCTGTTGCTGGCGTCATCTCTCCTCTTCTCCTTGGGGAGAAGCCAGGGTGCCCTGAGGAGGTTGGCTGAGACCAGTGTTTGCAGTTTACAGGCTGCTGGCTGCAAACTTCTTTTTCCAAATTGGATGCTGGTAGCCCCACCCCACCGCTGTTCCCCCAAGACTGACCCGTCAGAGTCCACACCAGGAAAAGGATCCATGCCTCAGGGGCCAGAGTGGGGCTCTTGGAAACATCATGCTGGTTTAGGCAAGCACATCAGAGGAAGGCTGGTGTCCCCAGCTCCTTCTGGCTCTTCGGGGTAAGAATCACAGTGCGCAGCCTCAGTTCCAGTTGACTGCAATGAGCTCCGCCGAGAAGGACTCTCCTTCTACAGGTTCCCGGTCCTCTCGACAGGATCATCTCACAGGTGTCAGGAGCACCAGAGAGGGGAAGACAGCTCGGCTCCCAGAGTGGAGCGGGGAGTCGGTGACCATTCACACACTGTCCAATTCATGATGCCAATCAGCAGATGGACACTGTCCAAGGGGATGGTGAACAGTCGTGGACAGGGCTGAAAGGGAAATAAGGCAGGAGCAACAGAGTAGGCCCAGAGCACTGGCATTAAGAAAGCTTTGCTTTTACTTTCTTAGAGAGGAGTGTGGTGGGGGAGGGGAAAGGGCAGGTGTGGGTGCCAATTTGGATGAGTTGGATCAAAAGGAATGTAAAGTGAAGGGTGGGGTCCCATTTTCAGCAAAGAAATAGATCCTTGGGTATGAAAGACCCTGTTGGCTCAAGACCTGTGTAAGTCCAGGTGATAGACAAGGACAGACTGCTGGACAAAGCAACTAAAGCCAAGGGTCTAGTGGGCTGTGGGCTGCTTCTCACAGGCTGACTCACTGCACCAAAGGAGCTCCTCATCCCTCCCTCTCATCTTTCGGGATGGTTTTCCTAGCGCTGCAGGTTATCCTTCTAATTCGTGATTTCCCACAAAGCTCCTCTTTTCCTTCATGCAGAATAAGGAAAATCCTACCACTTCAACGGAACCAACTACCAACCTCAAAACGTTGGTCCAAAAAGGACCCTCTAGGCTAAAGATAAAATTCAGGTTTTTCCCACTGGAATGGCAACCCACCATTTCTCCTGAACTACAGAAAATAAGGCTAAAAGTTACAGCTTTAAAACCAGAAAATAAACAAGAGGAATGAGTTTCAGCTTTAACTCAAGTAGGTCTGGTGTGTGACTGTCCCCAGCTCTGGTCCTCCTAGGACAGCATGATGCTAGGGGAGCTGGGACCACAGGCACCAGATTTGCAGATTGGATCAAAGCAGACAAGGGCATCATTTTTGCTTTCTGGAAGAGAACCATAAACAAGGCCAAAATATTCAGCATCCAATTTTTAATTTTCTTGGATTTTGGCCTTGGGAAGATGTTAAAGCCCATAGGGCCTAGGTTCTCTCAGTTGTCCTTGTTTGAATATAAGTATGTTTTAAGGAGAAATGTCTCTCTTTAATCTAAGTAGGGCTCCCCCAAGCCCTTGTTGGTCCCTGAAGAGAGAGACCTTGTAGAAAAACCAAACTAGGGGGTAAACTTAGGATAAGTTTTCATTTGGGAACAATTTTAGGGTAAGCAAAGCTGAATTTGACTTTTTAATAGAGTAATGAATTTTGTGTCTTAAGAGCCCAAATGAGTGGGAGAAGGAAGGATCATTTCTTGTCTTTTCCAAACCTGCCACAAATGCAATGAAACCCTCTTAAGACTCTTTACCCCACACGGAACCAGCTATAAAACTGTCTTATACAGGAGAACGTCTTAAATGGAAAACGGCCCATCAGAGACAAAGAGAGAAAACCAAGAAATGCCCATTACGTTCAGAAAAAGCTGAGAAGCTCCACAATGAGACTGAGTTGTGGTTCTAGAGGATGGAGGGGAGTAAAAGCAAACACCGAGGACCAACTCACACCGACAGAAGACAGAGAGAAAGCTCCCAGCCCCCAAACATTACAGGACTGAGTTCCATTCTGCTAAATTTCATATGATGGAGAGAGATCAAAGGTTAGGTTCTCTGGCCCAGACAGAATGACATTTGTAACGGAAACAGAGACTCCTGGTGGCTCCTGTGTGAACTGCCACAGTAACTTACAAAGAGATTTGACTGGTCTAGGACCAGGAGAGGCTACACATGCCAGAGAATAGAAAAGCCTGTGTGTGTATGTAAAATGAAGAATGGACTTCATGTAATTCTCTATAACCAGTACCCAAAACAAGATGTCACCTAGAGCTGGATGTCAGTAGCCAGCCATCTGGTTAGGCATCCCTTGTCTGAGGGGACTGAGACTGGAGCCCATGTCCTCAGGACATGCCTGGCCAGATTTCACAGTGACCTGATAATGGAAGAATCTATCTCTGGCTAACCTAAGAACAGTATGCACTGCAGCTGGCTGAATTACGAAGACGGGGGGGGGGGGGGGGAGAAGCAGAGGGCTGTGGGAAGGGCCGGGCAGGGTGATAATGAGGGCTTCATTCTCAAGGTTTGGGGTGACGGAAAGGCTAATTCCTGCAAGAACAACTTAAATCTAATTATCAACTGAAGTCCCCAAGCTAGTTAAATAGGAAGATTTTAATAACAGTCAGTCCCTCCAGTCCCCTTGTCTAGAACAATTAAATTATATCCTTCAGACAGTACAAGACTTGTCAGTGGACCGTGGGGAAGCTGATGAGTTGACACCAGGGCTAGTGGCATTTGTTTTGGGAAAGACAGTGGGCTTGGGTCGTGTGGCTGGTGGCTTGACCGGGGCAGCCATCTTGACAGACTTGACAGGCCGGAAGGCGCAGGCGATGTCCCCAGCTGTGCTGGCACTGCGCTGGAAGGCGGGCTCGGGGTCCTTGAGGAGCTGGGTGTGCAGGGGGCTGGAGGGCTCCGATGTGGGGGCCACCACCGGGGAGGTTTTGAGGGGCTCCAAGGTGTCCAGAACCACGTCAGGCGTGTGCTTGACGCTGCTCTGCCGCTCCAGTTCCCGCAGCTCGTTCAGGGCAGAGTTCATAGTTGCCTCAATATCCTGCAAAAACAGGAAAAAGGAAGAGATGAAGCAAATGTAGGGAGAAGTCCCCAAGGATCCTATTTCAACACCACAGGCCGAATCACGGAGAAACCAATGGCAATGAGATGTCCAGATTACTGTACTTGGCCAAAATCCTTGAACATATGAATGTTCAGAATGTGGGGGAAGGGAGACAAAGGGATTTGCGTCATTATGAGATTTTTTTTTCCTTTAGAAAGACTGGTTGAGATGCTTTTAAGATTCTCGGGTTTTAGAGACATGCATTGAAATGGTTATGGGTGAAGTACTTATATAATCCTGTGGGGAGGGAAAAGGTAGATGAACTAAGGGTGGCCAGGAGTTTCGTCATGGGTACACGGGATTCATTATGCAATCTTTCTACGTCTGTCTATGCTTTTTTTAAAGTGGTAGAAATGAAGTATGACCTTTGTTCTCTTGGACTTCAAGGCCAAAGGTTAAGAAGGTTGATTCTTCCTCTTCAAGGGCTGAGGAAAGGGTTAAGAGCCCTGGCTCTGAAGATTCATCAGGACACCTCCCCAGCCCCCTCCCTGCCAATGGCATGAAGCCATTTCCTTCTACCCATCACCAAGAAAGGGGACCAAAGAGTTACCAGGAGGGGGAGCCAGAGCCCACGTAGGCGAATCACCTCCCGCAAGTCACTGTGGAACACTCCAGATCCCCAGCTCAGGGGCTCAATGAAGAACCAAAGACCCTTTGTAGGCAGCCAGCTGCCTCCCAGGGAGACCTCCCAGCTCCTTTCCTCCTTCCCTCCTCACAAACTTCTGCCTGGCCACGCCCACCCCCCCAATCACCACAGGGCTCCTCCCTTGGAATTAGGTTCAGACTAAAAGACTGTATGTTCTAAGCAAAGGCCCTCGGTTAAGGTGTCTTTGTCCCGCAGGGTGATCCACGTGTTTTGTGGACAGTGATGCAATTTCATGCATCCCGATGATGTTCTCGAACCTTAAAAACGCTCAGGAAGAACTCCACTGCCCTCCATGGTCCCACTCAGCAGTTAGAGTCTGCCCAGCTATGTACTTATTCTGACATTCCTATTGACACCCAGCCAAAGAGGGAGCTGGGAGAATTCCCATGGCACAAAGCAGACTGCAGTCAGGAGCTTAGAGACACAGAAATAGAAGTCTAGTAAAAGCAAGACATCTCAGCCCAGAGCTTAATACTGAGCTCACCAGGTACACCTTCCCTAAGCACAGCACCACAATTAAGCCAAGAGAGACCACACCCAGCCTGAACTGCCCCCTGGAAGATGGTGTGAGGTGAATCTCAACTTGGTTGAGACAGAAGAGGGCAACAATCAGCCCTTAGTTCCTACCTGGTCTAACGAAAGTTATAGAGTTGGGAGAGACGTCTGAGTGGGCTGCTTGGAGTGGGCCTGGTAGTCGTATTTTTAGAGGTGGGGTTGGATCTCTAATATTTCGTGAAAAACAGAGACTTGTCAGTGTAGCGTATACAAGGAAAGAAGACCCCCGTGACCACGGAGCTCATCTCCACTGCATTTGGAGACTTGGGCTGGCAACTCTTCTGGTACCTGAGCACCCAGTTGCAGAGTGTTTTGGGGCCTTCAAGACCAGGAGCAGATTGTTGACTGGCCACCTATCTACTGCTAGGGATGGTGGGGATGGACAGGATATAAAAATGTGGCCAGAACTACATCTGAGCCTCAACACTCACACAGCTTCCCAAAGTCCACCAGGGTCTCAAGACTTAAAACGTGGGCTGAATGGACTCCATCAAAATACTCTATCTGTAACCAATGGCTTTAAAAATTACAACACTGTGGTGATTGTTGGGAGTATAAGGGGACTAATTGGTAATGGGAAAAATATAATAAAGATAAAAAAAATTTAAAAATTCTAACAGCCTTGCAAATAGACCATATATGAGCAAGAAGCCTGAATTCTTTTGCTCCGTCTTCAAGTTCTTCTTGAGGCGAGAGACTGGCAAGTTTCTTGGAAAGCCATCTTATCAGGTCCAGATGTCCCCCAGTCCCTGAACTCGGGATATCATGTACGAAGGACTGTGCTATTTCAAGTTCTGTCATAAATATGGGCTGCACTAGGCAGTAGTGACAAGTGCAGACATGCCAGCTGCTGGTCCAGGAGCCCTCAGTTACCTGTGCAATGACCTCAGGATCCATGGGCCGGTGGTTATTGAAGCTTTTTGACCTGCCGGCTGTCACTGTCTTCCGGATCTGTGGACTGTCCAGCCGATTCTTCAGGGATGAGTGGCGGCTGATGGAGTTGAGGCTCCCGTGCCCACTGATAGAACACTTATCTGGCCCTTCCTTGGGGAGACTCTGGCTCATGATGGGCTGGGAAGATGGGCGGCAGCCAGCCCCCACCCCTGGGGAGGTGGAGTCAGCGAGGGAACCGCTCAGCCCATGGCTGTCACTCCGAAATGTTTTCCGGATGCTCCCCGATTCTGGCCGTTTCCTTTGCCTTCAATCACAAACAGAGAGGGCAGTGTGACCAGGGAGCCCTGGCTCCGAGGAACTAGGACGAGTGAGAGAGGGGCAGATGCTGGCACCCAGGGACTTCTGGAAGGAGAGGGCACTGAGCTGGCTCTCCCCTGCTTTCTCCATGTCTCTGTTCCCCTGCCACCCCGACCTGGGCAAAAGAGAAGTGGATACTTACTTGGTAGTGGTGGGCTTTGAGTTCCCAAGACGGAAGGTGCTGCTGTCAGGAAAAATGTCTGATTAAGTGAAAGTTTCTAATGGGAGAGAGATTCATGGAAAGGTCCCGCTATTACCTGCTTTGAACAGAAACAAGGCCCTGGGTAGGAGAAAAAGTCTCACCATCACCAAGGAGGTGGGGAATTGCAGGTAAGAGGAGACTTGACTTTTCCAAACTTTAGCCCATTTCTTTTTCCAACTACAAGGCTGCAATCATTTGGCCTTTGGCAAGAGACCGCTGTTACTTATTTTGTAGACATGGGACAGAATATTCTTCCAAAGTCTGCAATGTTGCAGAGTCAGGACTGAGCTTGTGCATTTTCTTAGGGCAGAACACATCTACATGACCCGAAGGCACCCGGCACTGGGCTGAGCCCTGGTTGAGTCAGACTGTTTCAGACCACTGAGGTTCTCCTACGAAATGCTTTGGCAGAGTCCTGGTTATGAGGGTGTTGCCCACTGCTGAATCATTTCATTTTCTTTGGGAATTAGATTCTCAAGGACCTAATCTAAGAAGCAATAGAACTTCTGGTTTGGGACGGCAGCTAAGCAGCTTTGATCTTAGATCTATGAAGGGTGACTGGGGCTGAGGAGGAGCTGAGGAGGTGCTGAGGATGGAAGAAGGCAGGGGTAGGACCTAGCCTACAGGCAGGGCCAGCATTCTAAGCCAGTCCTGGTACTCTCAACTGGTTAGGTCTTCATCACGGTACATCTGCAGGGCCTGGTCCAGGACCTGGCACAAAGTACATATTCCAGGAAGCTGCCTGCTCAGCAGTTTAGCTGTGAGCGTCAGCCATTCTTGAACGGAAAAAGGATATTCTCAGTGTCTTATAGAGCCCAGATGGAATAACTCTCTTTCTTCCCTGGAACCCAAATCCAGTAGGCAGAATCGATCATTCCCTCTCCTATTCCTTCAGGGCATCTATGGCACTCAGTGCTTTTTGGTGACCTGTCTATAAGGTATTTACCCTGCCAGACTGAGCTCTTTAGCCAGGGACCAGCTTATTCCTGTCTGAATGACCAGCTTTGGCACTTGGTACAGCAGTAGGTGTTCAATAAATGTGTGGAATGAAATAGAGATGCCACACCCCAATAACTCTGTCGATTGGCTTTTTCCACTTGGGGATGGCTGACTCACAGGGCGAAAGCTGCTGAGATCTGTGGAGTGACTGGAGGGTGCCCAGCCCCGGGCCAGGCCCCAGGGAGGTCTAAGGAAAGGAAGACAGAGTTCCTGGTTTCAAAAAGCTCAGCCTGCTGGGGGGCCTGAGTACATCTTGAGTCCTGAAAGATACCGACTGCTTTGGGAATACAGAACGAGGGCACCTAACTCAGTCCTGAGGAACTATGAGGTACCAGAAAGTCTTCCCCAAAGAGGTGAATCTTTGGACTAGGTCTTGAAAGGAGAGGAGGACCAGGTGAGGAGACAGCAGGCGTGTCTGGGTGAGAGAGAACCCGGGCACTCTGGGAAGTGAGGGGACTGCGGAGTGATGTGTGGGGCAGGAGTTGGAGGCAGAGTCACCCTAAGGGCACGACACACCAGGAGCTGCTGCTCCCACAGAGTAGCCGATGCCCAGGTAGACCATGTCCTCCAAACACTCCATCCTGACACCACCGAGCAAGGAGCTCAGGGGAACTGCTTTAACTCTCTACCAGATGTTTATCTTTTGACTGTTTCAGCTATGACTCTGCACAATTCCTTTGTACAAATGACATCAAATATTTGGTGGTTTAAAAGTATGTACCTAACTAATTATTTAACCGTCCCTCCACCAACCCTGCCTTGGTTTCTGGGTTAATTATAGGCTTCTGATCTTATGATTATAGGTTTATGATTAACATAGACTTGTAAATAAGGGGAAAAAATGTGATTAGCCCACAGTTACTTTTTACTAGCTTGCCCTCCCAGCAGGGCACTATGCTGGAGGGAAGTAAAATCCTCAATCATTTTTACTAGTCTGACGTCAATTATAACTACACTGACTAAGTGAGCTGATTAAGCTACTTTACTAACTTGAGGGTGAAAGAGATGGACAAGAGCCACGTGCCCCAACCACGCCCCCTGCTTCCGTCTGGTTGGAAAAAAGCCAAGAGATCTGGGCGACCTGGTGCAGTTTAACAACAACAAGCATCTTTTATTCTCCTTCCAGTTTCAGTGTCCAGAGGCTACGGTTAACAGGTTTTCAATGTGCAAATCATTTCATTCCTCCAAAGCCAGAGGGGAATAAAAACTGTACATCATCTCCAATCCATATTCATCAGGAGCGCCCTGGGGCTTGTCATCCTGCTGGCACTGGGCCAAGTTTCAGGGTCTGGCGGAAAGAGGTCTGTAGGCTTTGGGACTTGGTGTCTGGCCCCTTGAGATGAGATTAGTTTTCCAATAACCTGAATGTCTCGAGGGGAGGCAGCGGCTCGCAGGCAGGCGTGGGATCCCTCTAGGCAGCCAGGCCGAGTGTGGGTGGAGTTAAAACCCCAGGATGTCGCTAACAGCCACAATGAAAGCTGGGGCAGAGTTTAGAGCCTGCGGGACAGGAATGGGAATCTGCAAAGGGACTAACAGAGAGGGATAACACAGGACTAAAGCAACAGGGAGAAAATGGAAAATCATTTCTATTGGTGTGACAGGGCAGGAGGTAAGGGAGCTAGGGGTTAGAAAAGGAATAAAGAGCTCAGGACAAAGCTTTCCTTGGGGGCACAGTGGTCTCCTTTCCTTCACAGGAGTGAGTGCAGGACAGGGTGAAAAACACACACGACATCTAAATAAACCTCTGGGGTAACACGAGCCTAGTAGAAGGCACACGAGACCTTGGATCTTTGGACAAACAAGGGCCAAGGAAGACATCACAGACTATTATTTGAGTAAGGACTGGAAAAGAGAAGGCACCTCTGAGAAGAACAGAAAACCAAGTTGCTTAAAGTAACCAAAGCTTTGGCCAAAGTTTTAGCAGTCAGATGGCCAGGAAGATCGGAGCTGACAAACCCTGGGGGAACAGAGTGGAGCACCATCCATGGCCTGATGGCAGATGGCTGGGGACCCGGGCCTGCTGATGAGGCCTGCGGAAGCTTCCTCAGCCCTGTCCGCCTTGCAAGGAGCACATGCAAACTGTTAGGCCAGGGCAGCTGGGGCCCTCCGCGAAGCTCAGAATGGAGAGGGGGATTAGGCCAGAGGGTGAGGCTGGGTGTGGCAAGTCATTCAGAGGAGCAGAAAATGAAAAGCAGAGCTTACTTGTTGATGTTTGCAAGATAAATATCGGCTACATGACCCCCACTGGGACAGCTGGCCCCCGCTCTGGCTGTCACCTTTTCTTCAGGTGGCTCAGAAATGACCTCAATCTCAGACTTGGGGCTGGACCTCTCCACGACACCGTCCTCGCTGGGGGAGAAGGGACAGGCAGGCAGGGAAAACAACACAAAAAGCAGTGTTAAATTGGCAAGATGGCCCCCCAACACACACGCAACCCCGCAATGGCTCTGAGACAGCAGCGATGCCTGGCTGGGCTAGCTCTGTGAGCAGAGGCAAGGAAACCTAAGGGCCTTGGGAAGGTTGTTTAAATCAAAATAAATAATCCCGCTGAGTTCTGCAGGATCCTCAGCTCCTCTGGAAAGCTGGGCTAGGGGACACCTGGATTCGAGGCATCTGCCTTCTACCCCATGCTGCTTTCCTTGGGGCAGCTGTGCTGGGGCCACCTCCTGGAGAAGGAGGAGGCCAGTTCAGGTTGCGGTTTATCTGCTGAGGTCCCGAGCACTGCTGGGTATGGACAGTCCACTCTGTGGTGGCTCTGGAGATGCCGGCGTTGAGGCAGGACTCTGCCACTCTCTGTCGTAGCGCATCCAGCCCCGCTTAGAGCATCCCGGCCGGTCCCAGGTCTCTCCACTGCTCTCCTGGCCCCTCTGGCTACTGATGACAAAGAAAGCCCTTTCTCCCCCATAATTCATCTTCTCTCAGTCCTGTGGTGAAGTCATAATGCTAAATTTGGGAGGGTCCTGTCCACGCACAGATGGCCACCAGGTTTGCGATGTTATCAACAGGGAGGGTATCCCCGTAGAACGAGCTGGGGAGAGGCTGGGAGGGTGCAGACTCATTCAGGATATCAACCTTTAAAAAATAATATTAAGGGAAGGACTAAAAACACTGACAGCATCACAACTGAGGGGAGGAAGTTGGGAACAGAGGCAGGGCAATGGGCAGGGAGGCTGGCTTGGGGAGCAATGGGGAAAGCCCTCCTAACAGGAGCCGTTGCTTCAGAGAACGCGAACCAACTGACAGCCCACTCTATGAAGTCTCTTGGGACCAGTTCATGTTCCCTTTGTTCACTGGCATCCCTTCCCCTCCTGTCCCAGTCTTTTCCCAAGTCTGCCTCATCTGGGTTAAATGAACTGGGTCATTTCCACAAGGCTGCTTAAGCTAGATTTCTCCTAAAAAAGAAACTCATCATTTTCATTTAAGTGGAAAAACACCAACAGTGGCATTTTTGGGGTGGGCATAGTTCTTTTAAAAAAAGAAATAAAGACATTTTCCCAATCTGATCTTCACAGCAACGAAATATGAGTGGTCAAATCATAACCCTCATCATCACCCATCAGGCTTAAGTGTGGGCGAGTGCTGACTGGCAAGTTTTTCGATGACAGCAGTGGGGGTGGCGAGAATAAAAAATAATTCTCCACTGTCTTGTGGTCCTCCAAGGAACTGTGTGACCCCAGCACAGTGCTGATGCCCCCTGGGGGTTGGTCTCCCTTATCCCCCTATGGCTCCAGAAATAAAACCTCACTCCCACAGTGCAGCCAGGGACCCCTGAAGGGCAGGGGGCCTAACGTACGTGTCTTGAACCACGATGTACTGATGGGGGATGAGTCCATCGATGCCATTGTGCCGGCCTTCCCACCAGTCGTCAGAAGCCCGTTGGTAAAGCAGCAGGGATGCCCCCTTCTTGAAGGACAGCTCTCGGGCTGTCCGGCCTACGTAGTCAAACTTGGCGATGGCCTCAATGGGCTCACACTCTGAGAGGGGTGGAAAAGGAGGAAACACATGTTGCTGGGATTCACAGACTTAGGAAACTGAATGGAAAAGCTGGGACTCAGTCAGCTGAAGGTACAGTGGTGGGAAGATCACCTTGTATGAAAAATAAGCCGTGGATAACCCATGAAGCAAGTCCTTCCTGTGCAGTCTGTGCTGTCACACTGAAAGCACTGGCACGCCCTTGCTCGCCTTTGTTCGTGCCGTTCCCTGTGCCAGGAATCCCCATCTCTCTCACCTGCCTGGTGAAGCCCATGAAGTCACAAGTCAAATACCACCTGCTTCCTATAGTAACTGTTCTGGTATTTCTATGGTTCTTTCAGACCAGTCCCTTTCACTGACCTTGCCATACTGTATTTGTAAGCATCATTTCTTGTGATGCTTACAAATATTCCATTAATTACATAACATTCATCATACTGTATTTTAAATAATTTATTTATGTTATGCACTCCCCCAGTAGAACATGAGCTTTTAGTTTCTTTTTAAAAAATATTTTATTTATTTATTTTCAGAGAGAGGGGAAGGAGAAAGAGAGGGAGAGAAACATGAATGTGTGATTGCCTCTCAAGCACTCCCTACTGGGGACCTGGCTCACAACCCAGGCATGTGCCCTAGACTGGGAATCGAACCAGTGACCCTTTGGTTTGCAGGCCCGTGCTCAATCCACTGAGCCACATCAGCCAGGGCTTAGTTTCTATAAAAAGAAAGTAACTTGCCTTATCAACTTTCCAAGGAACAAAATTTGGAAATATATTTTGGGCAATATATGGAAAAATGCACATAAAAGTAATTTGAAAAATTAAAAGGGGTTTATAAATACAATCTGTTTCACTTATGTATGAGTTTCCATCTTGTCTATAAAACAGGGATAATAATAAAAGTACTTTTTACAAAAAATTGTTACAAGGAGTTGATTAATATCTTTTTCTTTTCCCACTGATTAATAATTTTTAAAGATTAAAATTTTGGGGGTAATATTGGTTAATAACAGTATATAAAGCTAGGTGTACATTGGATGAATAACAATTTGTAAAGTGCTTGGGACAGTGCCTGGCTCATAGTAAGTGCTACGTGTGTGTTAGCCATTGTTCTCATTGTCACTGTTATCTGTTCTGGACTGCACGTAGAGATCAGACAGCAAAGAGAAGACTCCTAGAAACCTGAAACTGAGATTTAAGTAAGATATTCTGAGTAGTGAGAGAGAAAGGCCGCTTACCAACAAGCCCATGCCTACACAGCCCTGGCAGGTGAGTCTGCCCCTGAATGGGCAGGGCCGAGATTCCACTACCAGTGGCAGACCAGGAAGGCCTTCTGCACGTCCCACTCCCAGTTCTGCACAGCCTCAGGTATGGCACGTGACCTCTCTAGCTCAGTTTTCTCAAAAATAGCAGCTCTATGTCACCAGGGATTAGGAGGTAAGACATATAAAGCCTCTAGCAGTGGTGGGCACAAGGTAGGCCACCCAAATACAAATTTCCCTAGTTTACCTACTTCCCTCCCATAATGTGACAAATTATCATTCTGATCTGTCTGATATCCGGATCCAAATAAGCAGCTCTAATGTTCTCACCTTCAAAAGCTGCCCAAGGATTGTAGAATTCACTGCAAGGCTGGGAGCAGGGAACGCTCTGCAGATGTGCTATTTCATTCTCATGCCCAGAAAATCTGAATGCCCCTTGTCAGCTGCTAAGACTCCCAGAGCCCAAGTGATCCAGAAATAGGGTACGAAATGGTTAGAAGGAGGGGGAAATGTGCTGGCTGGACAGGCCCTAACTGCCGAGCGGCCCGAGGACGGCAGCTGTGCATTCCACCTCACCATGCATACCCACCAGGCCGCAGTGCCCACAAGTCTTCACTCGGGAACGGGTCGATTTTCCAGCTAGCAGGCGTGAGAGCGTGTGGCTTTGCGTCCTGATTCCCACCCCCTCTGGCTGGCTTCTGTTGGGTCTTTGGCCCTTAGCTTCTGTATGCCCCAGGCTTACTACTTTTCAAGTGAGCTTTTCCTCACTCTGGTCTCCAGGTACCTGGCAGGAGTCTGGGCTGTGACAGGAATCGACATGCTGGCGAAACAAGGAGCTGTGAGGTGGGCGAGGGCAGGGTGTCAGAACAAGAAGGCTGAGAGGCTATGGGATGTCTAGCTCTTCACCTTTGGTCTAGTACAGAGACCACTCTATTTGAGAAGGTGGGCTGCCTCTTCAAGGAAGGGAAGGAAGGAAGGAAGGAAGGAAGGAAGGAAGGAAGGAAGGGAGAGCTCTCTGCTTGGCTTCAGGGGACTGCTGGACAGGAAGACTCATCAGGAGCACAGGATGGCCTTCACCCCGGGAGCCCTGCTGACCCCAAGCAGGACCTCGTACCGTCATCACTCGTGTGGTGCTCTGTGGTCACATCCTGGGTACAGTCTTCGACCGAGGTAGTCTCTCCGTGAGGGCTGTCACTGCAACAGAAGTAAGAAGTAACCAGGACCTCAGAGCACGCTCACAAAGTTCCCGTCTTCTCCCCAACACGGCTGTGAGAGCAGGAGCAGGGGGTCTACCTTCTGCTCTCCACATCGTGACCACACACTGCAGACAAACGCCAATAATGAAGCAGGAGGCTCCTGCGTTCTCTAGTCCAGCTCCTGCCACAGAAACTGCTTGAGACGACTTAGAGGATCCTGAGAACAAGGGCACCCCTTGTGACCTTCTAAATCTTTTCTAAAATACAGAGCAACTCAACTTCTCAAGGGCTGTTTCTCTTGGTGAGTTCGTTCCTGAAGCGAGCATGGTACAAGAAAAACACTAGGCTTTAGTGTCAGATACAACCGGATCCCCAAATCAGCTCTGACCCTCAGCAACTGTGACCCTGGGCAAGTTACTTAACCTCTTAAAGCTTCAGTTACCTGATTCATAAATGGTCTGTGTAGCTCAGACTTGTATGAGGAGTCAATGAAATGAGAAGGGGGGACTGAAAAGCAGCACTTCCCTTCCTTCTTTCTCATTTTGTTTGGTGTCTCTAGGTCGCTTTGTAGTTTAGTCTCTGTGCTGGTAATTAAGTGGGAGGTGAGCCATACAAATAAATGGGAAAGAAGAGAAGGGAAGGAGAGCCTGCTGCGGGATGAACTCTGCAAGAGGGGAGGGGGCAGAAGTCTGGTCAAGTTCTTGAAAAAATTCACGAAGGCTAAAATCATCCAGGGTTGAGAGTCTAGAATGGCAAGAAAAGTCACCAGGAGTTGTTTTGCCTCCTGATTTCCTGGCTTGTGTACAGTCAAAAGTAGAAAAACAAAACAAAACAAAAAAACCCTGTTCACTTCTAAAGGCCTTCTCTGGCATCTGGTATTAATGAGTGAGCCCTTCCGAGTGGTTCTAGGGAAGCAACAGCACAGCCTCAACCCCACCGCCTGGCCTCAGTTTCTACCTTTGAGCCTCCGCCTCCCTCCTCATGGGATGGGTCCTTCACTCCTAGAAAGTTCCTCAAAGACCAGAAGACCAGTTCAGAACTCATACCACCGGAAGCAAGTCAGTTCCAAGAAGGTTCTCCAGACTCCAGAAAACATTCTAGGAGACGATTAATAGGGATTTCTCTTTGTCAAACAATCTGGATATGATTTCTCACTGTTCTTTGGGCCTAAAAACCGTCTGATGAGTTTGGTGACATTCTGGAAATCCGTGGGGTTCCAGGGGTGCAGATGGCAAAGGCTCACTTTTCCCCAGGGCTCTGAGTCCATCTATGTGGCCATCCGCTATGGGGCAGTTCCTAACTTCAGAGAGTCTGGCATGGCTTGTTAAAAACAGATTATCTCACCCCAGAGTTTCTGATTCACTAGGACTGTTTGCATTTCTAACCAGTTCCATGTGATGCAGATGCTTGTTGGTCCAGGGACCCCACTCTGAAAACCACTGCTCTAAGGTAAAGGCAAGATGACATATTTTAAGGTCCTTTCCTGCTCTAACCGCCCATGTTTGTCTCACTCACTGCACGCCCACACCCCAGCAACACCCCCAGGCCTACCAACACCTGCAGTATCAGAGGTCCAGCATGCCGTATGGCAGATGGTCCCAGGAAACTGGCTCCAGGCTCAGGGTTTGCTAAGCGTGGTGAAGTGGGACTGGTCTCTCCTCTCCGAGATCATGGGGAAAGACAAGTGGGCCGGTGCTCCCTCTTCCTGGCTGTTTTGGTCTCCTGGCCATTTTCTAGGATTCTTGGGCACTGGCATCCCTACTCTATCCCTCCCTTACCTCCTTCATCAGTCTTAGCTCAAGGCACTGGCACTTCTCTCTCTCCCTAAAGGAAAGGAAAGGCTGGGAGCCTTCTGAGTGGGTGTGAATCCAGTGTTCAGATGGTCCCTTTAACCCCAGAGTCATTTACTCTTGATCCTCGGGTGCCTCTGGCCTGAGGCCCAGGCCTTCCTACCCAGTCTGTGGTAGTGACGTTCCCTGACTAATCTTGTGGTTTTTTTCCAGAGGCTACTAATAAATGTCGGGTATGTAACGAACAACAAGGGGCCGAGGAGAAACCTTGGAGAGAACTGGAGGAAGGTGCCCTCCCATGCTCCTGGAGCCACTGCTCCCCACCTCCCACCGGGGCTCTGCCTGCTCCGCTGGGCTGGGCCCGGGAAGCAGGAATGTAAGGGGCCACAAGGGGCTATGTCCTGGGATCAGTCCAGAGCCTGCAGTGGCTTGATATTTGAGAAGTGAGGGGAGACTTTAGAAGGAAGGTAAAGCAGGAAGTGGGAGAACTATTCCAACACTCATACAAGGGGGAAACTGGCTCGCTAAGTCACAGGCACAAGGACAGCTCCCTGGAGCTCCTCAGCCAGTAGGCTGAGACCTGAGTAACCTCCTCGGTTCCCACCAACCATCTGTCAGTGACAAAAAGCTTTCCCTCTGAGCTGGCAAGCTGAGGTCGCTCCAGCTCGGACCCAGATACTGGGATCTGCAGGACAGTGGAGAAGTGAACCCACGGATGTCGGTGATGTTTTTATGTTCACAGACACACGAATATCACTTTCTTCACTCCCTGGGCAGGAGGTTCCTTCTGTGGGGATCAGGGAGAAGTGTGGACCAATTGGCCTCTGATTAAGTAAACAACCTCCCTTGTCCTCCCTACCTCAGTCAACAGCAACGGGGTGGGCTGAATTGGTTCCAGATGTTGAATTCAGATGGAATCCGATTTGGGCTGGCTTATGCCTTCGGCCCAGGCTGAAACACTATTTAGGGGAAGCAGGGAGTGGGGAGGAGAAGGTAAAGGATGTTAGGGAATAAAAGAGGTGTTGCCTCTCTCTTTTAGTGGAAAAATGACACCGTAAGTGGTTTCCTGGGGGCAGTGCGGGGTGGCAGATGTATGGTAGCCTGTATTAAGAGACAAGGGATCAGGGTTGGAGTCCCCACCACTGGGGGGGCCTGAAAGACTGTCACTGGCCTCCCTGCACTGCAGTGACTTCATCTGTAAAATGGAAATAGTGAGTCAATATTTGCCTGATGGAAGCGTCTATGTGCCTTGGGACCCTGTCATATCTCTGCTACCAGGCCAGGTCATGGAAAACCTCGCCCCACAGAATATAATCCCACATCACGGTGGAACTGTGCCAACCAGATAAAGATGGATCTTAGCTCTTTCCCTTCATGCATTTCTGAAGTCATTCTAAATGATCATCTTACAAACTCACAGTCAGCAAATTATGCCCCACATCTAAACTCTTCCCAATCTGAAAGAAATCCCACAGGAACCAGGACTGTTTCCGCAACAAAGCACAGCACAGAGCAGGGGCCTGAGAGGCACTGGTAACTGATGAACAGCAGTTCTACACACAGCTGTATGCCATTTCCTTTCCTAGAGATTATTAATGTTACTATGGTTATGGTTATTCTCTTTCAGAACGGTCCTTCACCACTCAGAACTAAGAAACAAAGGTGGCATGAAACAGCACTTTCTCTACAGGCTGGGTCAAGGTGGGGCACTGCTACTCTGCCCCAAGGTCCAGGCAGCATGAAGAACCTGGGAGTGGGAGGCTGAGAAGATCTGAATGTTTCCCTTTGGTCTTGCTTGGCCATCTGGCCCGCAGGCCAGTGTGCGTTGGTGATGCCCTCCCCTCCTCCAGCCCTGAGCCCCCTACCAGTAATCCTCTGTGCTTCCTCCTCTGCTGTAGACAGGGCCCTCCAGCTCCCTGGGGTTTGGGAAGATGTTCTCATGCTGGATGATGATGGTTTTGATCAGCTCATTCACGTGGGCTTGGCAGGACACCTGGTCGTGGCCCTCAGGCACTGACATCAGCGAGGGCCCGAAGCAGATGGCGAGGTTGTAGGGGTCCATCATGTTCTCTTCACTGAACTGTGATAAACTGGAGGAGAAGGGAAAGGGTGAAAGCTGGAAAGCATGCGCATGAATGCCCAGAAAACACAATCACAGAAGGCATAGCCAAGGGCAAGAACAGAAGTTCCACAAATTGCCACCTGCCTTCCTGGGCATCAGAGTCCTTCTAGAAAGTTGGCAGAGGGAAGAGAATAACCACCAGGAGCCAGGTCATTGAGGAGCCAAGAAAAGGCAAAGCAAAAGTGCCCCCTTGCAGGCCTCCCTCCCTCCTCTGCCTCCAGCTCCCCATTCAAACCCTACTTACCATCCCTCCCCACACCTTATCCACCAAGCCCACCCTGCCTTGAGAATATGCCACGCTGCAGAGCTGGACACAGCTCCAACAGACCAACCCACTAAGCTGAAAGAGCAGATGAAGACCCTCGGGCTGCCCTGGAAATAACAGGGTTAGAAAACACAGGCACTGTGCATTGTGTACTTTCATGCATAGTAAAATAATCAAATTATTAGAGCTAGTCTATTCTAAGACCTGGACTTATTTTAAAAAATAGGTAACCAATGAGCTTTTATATTTCAACCAGCCAGTGGGTTTCTTTCTGGAACAGTTAATGCAATTGTTTCCATTTTCATAATATCCCCCTCTATTGTTACATTCAGGGTTTGTTCCGGAAAAGGTCAGCATGCTGTTCGGTTTCTGCTTAGGCTTCCTCTGGATGCAGTCTGACTTCATTAGCAAGTGTTCATTTACTCTGGGAACTCCCTCTTCTCAGCCAGCAGCTGTGTCAGCCACACCTCTAACCTTGGCCAAACACCCAAGCCCTTCAGTGAACCACTGCACCTGATGAGCCCC
The DNA here is from genome assembly GCA_007922815.1 of Macrotus californicus. NCBI lineage: Eukaryota > Metazoa > Chordata > Mammalia > Chiroptera > Phyllostomidae > Macrotus > Macrotus californicus. Next base: position 138,699 of record VMDR010001223.1, read on the forward strand.
ACTGGTCTCTATCTGTCCAGACACTGGGGTGGGCCAGCTCTGGATATACCCCTCCTCCACCCTGTCCAGCCTGCAGAGCAATGAGCTCTGGTAAGGAGTTCTGCCTCCTTCGGGGGCATCAGCAGGAAGTCCCCAGTACCTGATTCTGCCAGAGCTTGAGAAGATAACAAAACCCTCTGATGCTGAATCAGAGGCTTTAGACTCAGCTGTCTTTGTATGGGCAGCTGCTCCTTCAGAGTTGGACAGAGTTTATTTCCAGTGTGTCCCACAACCAGATGCAAAGTACCAAGCTGGTCTCTCTAACTCAATGGTTCTCTCTTCTACTGAGGATTCTGGTACATCCCCCATCTCCCTTAGAGAACACCTGAAGAACATGTGAAATGGTACAGTGAATGTGAAAAACTGTCATGGGGAGAACAGTCAGGACTCAGAATCACTGTTCTCCGTGATCTAGTCAAATGCAGGGAGGTGGTGACGGGTGAGGTTATAGATCTCAGGGGCTGGATTGCTTTACAGGTCATAAAAAGTTAACTTTACGATCCTTCTCCAGCTCCTGAGTTAAAAGAGAGCAGAGATTCAGAAAAGGCTAGGAGAA